>JARYGA010059340.1:0-27492 GCA_030545235.1 Helianthus tuberosus | reverse complement strand
CACTGAATCGATTCTTCTCTGAGGGGGTTATCTCTATAATCTCTTGCTGAATGAGATGGACAAATATTCAAGAAAAAGAGACTGATGACAGTGATACGTTATCATGTGAGCTTTGTTCTTGATGACTATATGCATGGCATAAAGGGATCAACACAAGTGTAAAATGCTATTTTGGACTCCATTATTATAAATAGCATCAAGCAAGAGTTGATCTTCAATAACATGCCACCAAACAAGAATATCACACCAAAAAACAGGATGCGACTAAGAAGCTTCGTCTAAAAACGACGGGGATTATGTAGGAAAGTTGGCATCTAGGTAAGTTATTCAAAGGTTCAAAACGCCAAAACAAATTCAAGAAGAAGAGGCTGATGACAGGGAAGATTCGGATGAGAAATTAGATTACCATTTTTAATTTTTTTTCTTTTTCATTTTATATTGTTTTGTTATCAAATTATCTGTTGTTTTGTTATCTAATTCTCTACAAATAAAATACATTATTATATAAAACGCCAAAAACTACAAACACCAAAACGCTAGTAATATGAAAACTGTGAGAACGGGTGCTGTCAAAACACCTTGTCAAATGTATTAAACGCCAAAAAATTCGACTAAACGTCATAAAAAACATTTGGTCTTATTGTAATCTTATGAAAATATTAATGACTCGTAGTGAATTATTATACAACGCCACAAAACGCCAAAAAAATTGACCAGAAAACGCTATAACACCAAAAAATTATCTATGTGACACAAAAACAATTAATTAAACGCCAAAAAGTTTAATGAATACAATTAACGCCAAAATAATCTTAGACGCTAGAAATGTTATAGCGTGTTGGGAAAATAAAAGAAGATTGAAAAGACAAAACAACCCCTCATTCCCTAATCATATCTCGCGCCGCGTGTTGGGCCAGGATGCGTTCTCACCGTTCTTACGCTTTTGGGCGTTTTCTCCTGATCCCGTTCCTATATATATATAGGGGAAAGATAATTCGAAAACCCATGTGAGTTGAGAAAACCCAAATAAACCCTATGTAACATTTTTATTTTTTTCTAAAAAAAATAGGGAATGTAATATAAATGTACATGGACCTATTTATGAAAAAAATGAAAAAAACGCTTACTAGTTTTAAAAAAAAAATGTTGAAAATTTGTATGTTTTTCGGTTTATCCTTCCCCTATATATATATATATATATATATATATATATATATATATATATATATATATATATATATATATAGGGGAAGGTTCATTGGGGAACACTAAAAAAGTGGGGAACAACAGGGAACTGACTCAAACGAACTCCGATTGGACTCATTCCAGCGGCCTTGGAACCGGCTCGTCGAACCCTAACTAAGATCTCTTAACCCTAAATCCTAACTCCTAAACTCTAAACCCTAAAGTTAAAAAATAAGGCTAAAACCCAAGCTAAACCGTAAAATCTAAACTATAAACCCTAAAAGCTAAACCCTAAAGGCAAAACCTAATGCTAAACCCTATAGCTAAACCCTAAAGCTAAACTCTAAACCCTTAAGCTAAACCCTAAAAGCAAACCCTAATATATTTAGGGTCTAGGGGTTATGATTCAGGGTTTAGGGTTAAAAGATCCTAGTGAGGGTTCGAGGAGACGGTTCCAACGCCGCTGGAATGAGTCCAATCGGAGTTTCTTTGAGTCGGTTCCCCACTGTTCCCCACTTTTTTAGTGTTCCCCAATAAACCTCACACTATATATATATTTACGGGTAAGAGTATAGAGTAAATTTATTTAGATTTAACTAGAAAAACTAAGCACCGTTAATCCAATAGATCATCTAGAAAAACAAGTAATGTCAGAAGAAACTAAATTAACAAAAATATATTGATGCATGGACCAAACCTGCAATTTGATCCAAACCATAAGAACCAAAAAATTTACTTTACGTAAAGTAAATAACTAACATTAACTTTCATTAGGAAAAATTGTTGAAGTCACCTAGGCTCTAGAAGCATATACCTTTTGGAATTGAAGGGAGTAGATGGGCTTTTTGAAGGATTATTTTTTTAAGGATAATTGAAGGGTCGTAATAATCTTACACCCCAAAATCTTAATTCCATACCCTGTATACGGGTCATATAATGTTATACGGTCTGTATAGAATAATTTGACATAACAAATATTGAGTCGTATCATGTTATACGGCTCGTATAATATTAAACGACTCGTATAGATAGAGAAAATATTAGGTCGTATAACATTATATATGGGTCGTATAACATTATACGGGTCATATAACATTATATGAGGTTTGGGTTGTATAACATTATATGGATTGTATAATATTATACGGCCCGTATACATAGACAAAAAAAACATTCTCTGACAGTTTTTTGTGCAACAATCTGTTATATGGCCCGTATAACTCTATACGGGCCTTATACATGTAGGGGTGTGAAAATAAGATTTTAGGGGTGTGGGAATAGTAGGAGCCTAATTGAAAACTAGGTGAACAAATCCTGGCCATTGATCTACACACGTGTATGGACAGGATCTCATCATCAAATCGTAAAATACACTAGCGTATTTCAACATCAAATCCTGGCCATTGATCTACACACGTGTATGGTCAGGATTAGTTCACTCAGTTCACAAGCTACACTAGTGTTCACTCTTGAACCTAATCCTATATATATATATATATATATATATATATGTTAGTCATTCGATAATCAAAGTGTTATCATTCAAACACACAAAACAAAACCCATAAATATGGTGTTTTATAGGGCTGTAAACGAACCGAACGAACACGAACAAGGCCATGTTCGTGTTCGTTCGTTAAGGAAATTCAATTGTTCACGAACAGTTCGTGAACACGGATCTCGAACACAAACGAACACAAGCAAATAAAAACGAACATAAACGAACATTTAAGTTGAAAATAATAAATAAAAACATTGTTATCCTTAAACTTTGGATATAAGTAGTTAAATACAACCATCAAATGATAAACAAAACACAAGAAGTCTACTACAACCCCCAAACGATAAATCAAGTTTAACTAACTTAGATATCATCATCATCATCATACTTAGTAAATCCCACTAATAACAAAGCTAAAGTAGGGTCTGGGGAGGTAAGATGTAGACAACCTTACCTCTACCCGTTAGGAATAGAGATGCTGCTTCCAATGAGACCCCCGGCTCGATAGTAGTTTTGCATCAAGCCTTGGACATAAGGCACATAACACTCAACAATTAAGACAAAGGTCAACTAGTGCATGTACTCTCTTATCTTTCGGCTATCAACGCCACCACATGATGCATGATTACCATCCTCATCTTTTAATATTATTTTCACGAAATTAGTAAAATAACGTTAAAAATAGTGCACTTTCACTTTTGCCCCCCGAGCGCCCACACACATATGCATTATATGCGCATACCGCCAACGGGGCGTTCAACTAACTTAGATATAATTATCCCAAAGAAATGTCTTAGAATGTCCAAATATTAGCTAACTTAGAAAAAATAGAGTTTCAGGTTTTCAATATGTTTAGATAAAAGGTTTATTATTTATTATTTTTTAATATAATCAAACGAACGTAAACGACTGAACATGAACTAACGTAACCGAACATATTACCGAACGTTCACGAACGCAGTCGAACGAACGAGACCTGTGTTCGTGTTCGTTCGCTAAGCTAACCGAATGGATTTTTTTTTGTTCGTGTTTGTTCGTTAAGCTAATCGAACGAACATAAACGAACTTCCAATCGAACGGTTCACGAACTGTTCGCTGAACGTTCGGTTTGTTTAGAGCCCTAACTGTTTTAGTAACCTCCACTATGTTATTTGTGAGTTTGGAGTGTGTTTTATGGTTGACATTATGGTGTTTTATGACTTTGTACACTTTGTAGGAGAAATGGACTTTGTAACCAACTCTCACCCTATATATATATATATATATATATATATATATATATATATATAGGGAGCCGCTAGAATGAGAACCACCACGAGTTATGAGAACCACGAGAACCGCGCCCCGCGGGTGGCCGTTGACCACGAATTTTTTTTTTACACCTAGATCCGTATATATATATATAGGGAGCCGCTAGAATGAGAACCACCACGAGTTATGAGAACCACGAGAACCGCGCCCCGCGGGTGGCCGTTGACCACGAATTTTTTTTTACACCTAGATCCGTATATTTTAAGACCGGGTGTAAATTTTGGGTTCAAACGGCGCGCCCGAGGGGGTAGTTTTTTACGCCCAAAGTTTGGGTTTTTTTAATTTTTCTTTTTTTTTATAACCAAACTTTGGGCGTAAAAAACTACCCCCTCGGGCGCGCCGTTTGAACCCAAAATTTACACCCGGTCTTAAAATATACGGATCTAGGTGCAAAAAAAATTTCGTGGTCAACGGCCACCCGCGGGGCGCGGTTCTCGTGGTTCTCATAACTCGTGGTGGTTCTCATTCTAGCGGCCCCCTATATATATATATATATATTTACGGGTAAGAGTATAGAGTAAATTTATTTGGATTTAACTAGAAAAACTAAGCTCGTTAATCCAATGGATCATCTACGAAAGCAAGTAATGTCGGAAGAAACTAAATTATCAAACTTTTGTCTGAAACTCACCATTGGTTCTGATAATTTATATCTTATTTTGTACAAACAATCAAACAAGCATATTATCTAAGATTAAATATATTATGTTTAATATTTAATTTATAGCCATTATAATCATTTACATAATATAGATTAAAATATATAATAACCTATTAAATAATTAGCTGGTAATTGTTGATGGACCATATTACCCTTATTAACTAATTAGGTTTCCTCCTGGGTGCTTATATAAGGAGAATTATGTGGAGGTTAAGGGGTTAGACAAATACACATTAGAAACACCCCATAAGCATAACATCACCTTCGACCTCCCTCTCCTAAGCCGATACCCTTTTCGGTTTTCTAAGTCCCCATCATCAGTCAGCACCCTAAGGAGGAACCAGATCACGATGACAAGCATGTCGAACTCCATTACTGGATTCTCCACTGCACTATCTGCTGTAACAGGTACGTTTTAATGTTTTCTTTCATGTATAAACATAACTGAATCCAGCATATTAGGGATTCAATTTTTAAACTCAATAAGGATTAATGGCTGCATACAATCCATGTCATATTGATCCTAATCCAAAGATTAAAAAATTATTAAATATCAAAAAAGGAAAATTCAACCATAACTAAATATCTTAGTAACATGACATTGATCTAACCTAACCTAGACACAACTATAATTTTTAAGCACGTAGGTAGGGGTGGGCCCATCCTTTGAGAACCGGAATCACCCACACTTTTTTATATGCTACCTGTATTAATGAATTTTGATTAGTTAACCCGGCCCAGAGTTACTCTTAGGTTAGACGGTATGGTTGAGGCTCATCCTTGGAGGATGACCCGTCATGTAGATCGGGTGTGAGGATGGAGCAAAGAGGACGGAGGTAAGGAAATGAGGGATGGGCCTAAAATATATATGTATATCTTGTATGTATATGTGTGTGTGAGAAGAAGATGGAACAACTTTTGTCCTTATGCTACCGTCGCCATCGTCCCACCCACACCGTTTGAGACGACGCCGAGCCTGGCGGGAGGGTGTTTGGGGGCGTCGTCTTTTGTCGACGGGGCTGAACGTTCCCCACGCCGTCAAGCCTTATAAACGATTTGCTTTATGGACATAACAAAACACATTTGGTTGGATTGGTAATCATGTTGTCCCCTAAATGAATGGAGCTGGGGTTCAAATCCTGTGGATTCAACCATCTCGACTAGCAATTATTGTGTTAATGGCTAGTACGTAGTAATGATTAGTTAAATGTGTACAGATAATACTTTCTTCCTGATCAAAGTTCGGCCGCCGTAAGCAATTGTTTTGTTAGACCATGGGGTGTGGTTTGGGTAGTCCCTTTGGGGACTATCCACCACGTCAACATGGATGAAGGACCATCCCTTTGGGGACTACCCAAGGGTAGGATGTGGAGGATAGTCCTCCCCCCCTTTTTATTATTATTTTTTTCATTGATTTAGTTAAATAAGTAAACAAAAAAATAACCTTCTCTCTCTATGGGGTGGCCCACATTCAGCTCATCCCAAACGTCCAAAAGAAGCTGGTTGCGCCGTGACGAGGGGAGAGGGGCGGTGTGGGATGAGGGAGACGACCCAAAGCCGGGGGTGGGGTGGGGGATCCCCACACCCCTTGGTCTTAAAAACAACTGAAGTTGAAATTTAATCACATTCAAAATCCATGCCCTATATTTACACTGCCTTTTTTTTTTTTTGCTGACTCGACATTTTCTAGCATAAAAGTTTAAATAGCCCAATCCAGTAAAATGTCTTATTGATAAACATACACAAACAGAAAAATTGGGAAAAGTAACTCTGCTAAACTAGATGTCGTGGTGTGTGTTTTGAAACCTGAATCATTTTAGGATATTAAAGAACAAAATCAATATCTCAATAAAAATAATTTCTTTTAAATAAAGGTTCAAATAAAAGAGAAAATTTTCTATCTCACTCTAAACTTACAAAATATCATATTTTTTAATCATATATTTTTAAAATATAAGCTTTCAGAATGTACAAATCTCTAAAACTATAACTTGAAAAATATGGATGTTTACAAGTTTAAGTTAGGGGTGCAAACGCGTTGAACTACTCGCGTGCTACGTGAACACGGCTCGAAACAAAAAACCTTAACATGAACTAAGCTTAAACGAGCTCGAGCCTAAAAGCAAGCTTGTTATGAGTCCGAGCCCAAGCTTCACTTATCGAGCTCGAGCCGGCCCGTGAGCCTAAACGATATATAATTTTTAGTTAATATAATAAATATATATTCCAATAATGATAATTACTATTTATAAAATTTTGAGAAAACTAAATTATATATAAATAATAGTTATAATTAATATAAATTAATCAACAAATAATAAAAGAGTCAGGCCCGAGCCAAGCTCAAACTTTAAAAACTACCTACGAACCAAACTTGAGTTTTAAAAACAAAGCTCGATCTAGTCAAACTTTTAACTCAAACTTTTATAATATGAGCTCAAACTCGAGTCGTGTGAACTAAATTTTAAATATTCCAGCTAATCAATGTTTATTTTTTTGTTTTATAATAGAAAGATAAGATCGACTTCCATATCATGATCAGACCGTTCCAGCATATCCGTGATTAATTAGTAAAATAATTAATACTGGTCAACTGAGATAATGTCGAATACGACATTCACGTACCATTTTGTTTTGTTTAATTTTACAAGACTGAGTACATTGACTAAATATAGAATGCGTGAGCTTATAATGTAAAACCTCTATAAATTTATATTGAATAAATATAGAATGCGTGAGCTTATATATAGCATCGCTTGAGCCGAACACACTTCTATTTTATAGAAGCCAACGAGAGCTAAAAAAACTCTTAATGATTATAAGTTTATAACCTTTTTATTTACCAACGCATGGACATACAGATAAATAGATTTAATATACATATATTGTTTTAAAATTTTGGTTATCGTACTCTTTAGGGTCAGGATTTAGGGAAAACGGTAAAAAGTGTGAGAACAGTGAGAACAATTATGGATCGTCGGATCAAAACAATCTATGGATTAGACTGGTGCGGTGGCGTTTTCCTAAATAACACTAATTTTATTAAGTGAACGCGCTTCATTAAGGGTAAAAATGTATTTTATTGCTCAAATTCAAAACACCACCTAAAATGAGAACACACCATTCAAAACAAATAAAATGTCATTAATACAAAACGCCAAATATTAGTGATAAAACACGTTGGAAATTACAGGAAGAAAAAACAACACAATAACTGAAATTCAATTATTAACATTTAATAGAAGAAATTCCCTCCCAAATTATGCGCAAAAAACATCATTATATAAATGACGTTAAACATATCTTCCATAATCACTTCAATCCATCATTCTAAAAAACATCTTTTACCAAAAACGTCAAGTTTAACCAAAACGCCAAAAATTGCAACCGTCGTTTCATGGAGATACATTTTGAGAATCAGAAGATTCGCCATATGTTTTGACAACAGAAGTAGGGTGTATGTTAGGACAATCAAAGCAATTTTGAAGATGGAAGAAGAGGTACAGAGGAGTATCCTATCGCTTGGCATCGCTCTGGATAACGAATGTCATGAAACACAAAAGCTTATCAGAACATTAACAAGGAAATTTGGACCAAGCAAAGCAGATGGAGAAATGGACTCAGTCATAACATCATGGCGTTTTGATGAAGAAACATACATGGTGACCGTTATATGTGACAACAGAGAGCAGGAAGACTACCTGCTTGAAGACATCATGACAAAGCAGGGGAGTGGTTCATGGAAGAGTTGCACAACGGTACGTGTTTGAGCACAGACATTGACTTAAAAATGGCGTTGATGCAGGACATGTTCGAATGGAGGCTTCAGAATCTTCAACCACAAGAAGCCAATGAAAGTAAAAGTGATGGATTAGATGAAAGACTAGAAGAAGACTCTGAAGCAGAAGACGAAGGAAGTGATGGATACTTCTCAGATAAAATACCTTCTAACGAAGAGTTTTAATTTTTTTTTGTTTTCTTTTGTGTACTTTTTTAAGATAATAAAATGCTATATTGCTATATTTCTCTCCTTAGTTTCAAAACGCCAAAAAATACTACAAAAAGTTAATGCATACAAAACGCCAAAAATAAAAAATAAATATTTTTCCTGTTTAATAGTTTCTCTGTTAGTGTATTATGTCATCTTAGTCTACAAAACACAATTAAATATAAAAACTCCAAACTTGGAAGATGGGACATCTATCAGCCTAAACTGATAAAGGTGAACAAAACAGTAAATACACACAGTAACTGAAAAGAAGGTTACTTTATTACTATCATTTATTATAATAAAAATCCCGCCTAAACTACGCGCCAAAAACATCCCATAAGAGAGACGTCTCTGCACAATCAATTGATCACACCTAAAAACAAACGCCATGTTTCCTAGAAACCACTCACTTTAAACGCCAAGAAATAGTTAAAAAACCCACAGATGGCAAAGCTCGTTTCTTCTATATCCACTATTATTCTGCATGAAGTTTCACTGAATGAATTCTTATCTGAGGTTGGTATCTCTATAACCTTTTGCTGAATGAGATGGATAAATATTCAAGAAAAAGAGACTGATGACAGTGATATGTCATCATGTGAGCTTTGTTCTTGATGAATATATGCATGGCATGAAGGGATCGATATCAGTGTAAATGCTATTTTGGACTCCATTATTATAATAGCATCCAAGCAGGAGTTGATCTTCAATGACATGTCACCAAACAAGAATATATCACACCAAAAAACAGGATGCCACTAATCAGCTTCGTCTAAAGACGAGCGTTATGTAGGAAAATTGGCATCTAGCTAAGGTATTCAAAGGTTCAAAACGCCAAAACAAATTCAAGAAGAAAAGGCTGATGATAGTGAAGAATTGGATGAGAAATTAGATTATCATTTTTAATTAATTAATTAATTTTTTCATTTTCTATTGTTTTGTTATCTAATTATCCGCTGTTTGTTATCTAATTCTCTACTAATAAAATACATTATATCTGTTTAAAAAAATTGTTTATAAAACGCCAAAAACTACAAACATCAAACGCCTAATAAGTATGAAAACTGTGAGAACGGATGCTGGAAAAGCACCTTGTTACTTTATAAAACGCAAAAAAATGCCAAAACAATGTATTATTAAAAACACCAATAATTGCCTAAATGCCATTAAAAACAAATCGCCAAAACCCTGAAAAGATGAGAAGTGTTACAGCCTTAACAGATGAAGCTGAACAAAACAGTAACTGCAAACACTAACTGAAATGACGGAAAACTTTATTACTAACATTTATTATATTAAAAGTTACGCCATCGTAATTGAATTTATTTATCTTTTCCAAAACGCCATAATTGTCTGTCACATTATAGGAATGCATCCTACATGGCACAACAATTGATGCAAAAAATACACTTCAAAAAAAATACTGATGTTTTTTATCTCCAAAAACAAATATCTACCTTGCGCCAAAAAAAGCTCATTATATAAGTACAACAGCTAAACAAAAGCTTCACACTCCACACATTAACTAAAAACGCCACACCTTGTCTAAAACGCCATACAATTTAAAAAAAAATGGCCCATGTTATTGCATGGAGGTTTGAGAGGTCAGCGAGACATTTCGTCATAAAGTTCTATGACAGGAGAAGGGTGAAATTCAAAACAATCAAAGTCATACTTAGTATGGATGAATCCGTTCAAAGGGATATTCTAGCCCTTGGGGTCTCAGTGGCCTACGATTTTAAGAGGAATCGAACGGTAATAAGAAGATTAAAAAGCAAATTTCCGGAAAATGATGATGATGATGATGATGATGATGATGTTGAAGATACTGATCTACCAAAAGTAACCAGTTGGAGTTTGGATGAACAATCAAGAACGGTGAGGATGAGCTTTCAACACCGGAGGGGTTTTTTATTGACAACATCTTATTGAACAGCTCTGTGATTTAGCACCTTTGAACAATGCTAGACCCAGCGTTGTGAATACATTCAAGTATAGGATGCAACAAAGAAGAGACGAGATTACGACGTTATACGTTAATGAACAAGATGATGATGAGTCTGAGGAGAGTGATGAACAAAGCGATGGTTACATCTCAGATGTAATACCATCCACAGAAGACTATTAGTTTTTGTTTGATTTAGTCTTAGTTGTACTCTTTTAAACTACTAATGAATTTAAAAACGCTATGAACGCCAAGAAATTTACCTTGATGACATATATGAATTGTTGAAATCTACAAAAACGCCAATTGAATTTGGGAAACGCCATGGAGGAAAATAAATTATAATTACTAAATGATTTTATTGAATTTGGGGACACCATAAACACCAAAATATTTACTATGCCCCTGATCTAAAAAACAATAAAAATGCCATGTATTTGTTGAATCCTACTAAACGCCAAAAAAATAAAGCGGTGTTGTGAGAGCGTTTAAAAAAAGAATATAAAATGACAAAAAAGCCCCTCTGCCCTTCACTATATATCGTGTCACGTGTTGGGCCAGGATCCGTTCTCACCGTTCTCACACTTTAGGGTGTTTTCTCCTGATCCCGTACCGTACTCTTTATACCGCATATACTATACTATATGTATTTAACCGATTTAAGTTTTTATTAGTTTGATTTTTCTCAAATAATCTGCTCTTGTTAGCTTAAAAAAAATTGAATACACTGTTGTATTTATTTTTCTTCATAAACACTCCGATATAAATTTTGTTGAAAACAAATTTGTTTTATAATTAAGTGCATTTTTGGTACCGTATCGAACCGGATGAAACTTACACCACCCGGATAATTTTGATATTATATTAACCAGTATCGGTATTCAGTTTTTGGGTTTTGATTCGATGTAAGATACAACTTTATTTTTCAGGTTACATTAGACAACTTTTGTGTAATGAACCATTGTAAATAATCTTCTTTTTGTATAGTAAACTATACCGAATACAGGCACCGTAATGAACCGAGTTGTGATCGGAATAATGTATTTTTTATGTAAAGTATACCAATTGCTGATACCGTAATTGTAACGAAATGGACCAAACCAATACCGAGTAAACAACGTCGGATTGGTATCGCTATTATCGGAAACGGTATTAGTATTCGTTTTCATGTGTTTTGATCAATGTGACATATTTGTTTTTTTAATATAACCTTTATAAAATATAAATATAGCGTTACGACGTATTTATTATTATCTACGTCTCGATACAAATTTTAATCAGAATCAAACCTATAAAAGGCACTTACATATCCCACTAGTTAGTTTACAAGCATCGACTTATAATTAATTATAAACTAGTTTTTTTATATCGCGTGTTGCGGCGAAACCGAGCAAATGATAATGTAAAACAAACGTGATTTTAAAATAAAGCATGTTGTTTAGAAAGTCAAACCATTAGAACGATTTAGTTTATCATCGTGCCGTTTTATAATACCAAATAAATACTTTATTTTGAGTATAACCTCGTTTGCAAAACTTATAACGGAATGTCACGGAACAAAATCAAGCAAAACTACGTACTTAAATTTTAAGAAAAAAATTATAAACGTAACTTATTAAAGAAGTATCAAATTAATCGATAAATTAATATATGTTCAAAAAAAGAAGAAAAACAATTATCAGAAAAAAGTAAAGGAATGTATGTTAAAAAAAAAGAAAAATATGTTACTAAAAGTAAATATAATAATAAACTATATAGGGTCAGGATTTAGAGAAAACGGTGAAAAATGTGAGAACGGTTATGGATCTTCAGATCAAAACAATCGATGGACTAGATGTCGCGGTGGCGTTTTCATAAATAAGATCACTTTTATTAAGTGAACGCGCTTCATTAAGGGTAAAAAAGTCTTTTGACTTCTCCACATAAAACGCCAAACTCATGAATAAAACGCCATTAAATTCCCGCCTTAACCTACATAGCACACATCATCCTAATCTAAACGCCATTAGTAAAACGCCAAACTTTGTTTTTAACCGATAAAGCTGAAGAAACAGTAACTGAAACGACGGAACTTAATTACTAGCATTTATTATAATAAAATCGCGCCTAAAATACGCACCAAAAACTTCCTATATAAATAACCTCTCAGACCTTCTAATAACCACACCAAACCCAAAACGCCATATTTTCCTATATACCGTTCTTCTTTGAAATGCCAAAAAAACCCAAATATCAAAGATTCCAATGGATGTTTCTTTGAGATACAATATTTTCTCAGTAAACTTTCACTCAATGTGATGGGCAAAATCCTTATGCGGGGATATTGTCCATCTCATTGAGCAAAATCTTATTGAGTCTATCCTCAATATAAACGGCAAAATATACAAAAACCACAAAATTGCAAAAACGTCAATTCTTGGAGATTCAGTTTTGTTTTCAATAAAGTCTAGCTGAACGGGGTGGACAAAATTGTTAGACATCTTTCTTAACTGAGGATTAACAATGTTGTCCATCTCGTTCAGCAAAACATGATTGAGTTTAGCATGACCAAAATTAGAGGTTTAAGGTAGTTTTATTTAGTGGCGTTGTTTTTTTGGCGTTTGATTTGCTTGTCTGATCTTATATTGTTTGTTATGTAACTTCGAAGTAGCATGTTATGAACAAATAGGTAGAAAAAAAAGGATGGAAACAAAAATGATATATAAGAGATGTAAAACGCCAAACTGAAATCTGTGTGTGTTCTGTAAGAATAAAATACAAACGCCAAACTACTCTTCACTGGCTCTCGAAGACCTTGTCGATCTTTTTTTAATTATGGCCTGTTTGCATGTCGATGCGTAGTGTCCATAGCCTTTGTAGTTCTGACACTGTCTTTCTTTGGCCCCGGGTTTTGACTTTGATTTCTTTTTCTCGATTTGCAGTGACAACAACCTTTGGTTGAGAACCAACAGCTTTTAGAAAAATTCTCAACAACCAAATATACGTATCAGCAGTTTCTGAGGCCAATAATGCAACACTAAATGTAACATTGAAGTGGTGATTGTCTATACCAGTGAACGGTACAAACACCATAGCGTATCTGCATATGAAAACGCCATGAGAAATGAAACCATAGTAAAACGCCATTGAATGCAAACTCTGAAAAACGCCAATGCATGTAACCAGTTAAAATGCCAAAAGAACATTAAAAAGTAAAATTGAATTATAAAAATATTACTTGTTGGAATGATACGTTGCGTCAAACGAAATCACATCACCAAACACGTGGTAATTACGTTTGGCTTGATCGTCACACCAAAAAAGTCCCTTCAAACGATTGTCTTTATCTGTGAAGTAATCGTACGAGAAATTAGGCTGGGACTGTTTTTTTTCATCCAAATGTCTCACAACTATCTCGGCGTCGTATTCCCTCATAAACAAGTTAATTCGCTGTAACACCCCAATCGCGTAATACAACAACATGCGGCGGAAATATCGGGGAGTCACATTACAAATTGCTCACAACTACTGGTACTAAATTGTTTCATTATTATTAACATCGTTTTACAAACAAAGAGAACATGTAATTATCATTTGATTTAGAAGTCTAAGGCCCGAATGCAATCCTATGCGATGCATGCTTGAATAGTTGCTAACCTGAAACATATGTCAAAATAAAGTCAGCATAAAAATGCCGGCGAATACATAGGATTTATTAGACAATTATTTGGCAAAACATTTGGTATTGCAATACTTTAACAGCTACGACAGCTGTCAATTGAAAATAAATCTTGAAGCCAAAGAATGGCAAAACTCGTGACAAATAGCTTTGTATATGGCAATATGATTATTACTAAGTCATTTTTATGCCTTACATCGTAATCTCGTTTAAACCATCGTGAAATTCGTTAATATGTTATTAGAAATCCAATCAAGGATTAATAATAACTGTTTTGAAATAAATCAAAACTTGTGTAAGTATTATATAAATCAAATCAATGATTCATGATAATACTTTAGATATCCTTCTAAGAATCTAACAAATAAAGGTATGGGAGGTTCTACGAAGATTTCGATAATTGAATATTGAAACAATTGTACACACATCCTAAAGTGATTCGGATAACGCTACAAGAATAATAAAATAAGAACACTTATATATAGGAAGTACCAGCGGCGTATCCACCATGTTCTTATTTTATTACACCCGTTTCGTTATCTAAATCACAACTACCACATAAACACATAATCGTCAACTTGTTCCATCTCGCAAACATGCATTAAAGTACACAATGAATCCAAACGGGGGCTCCAATATTAGTACTCTAAACATCCCATATATGTCTAGCTATGAAGATAGATAGATACTACAGGGATCAGGTTCTCGTCACATCGTCTAGTCAAACACGCATTAAAGTACACAATGAATTCCAAACAAGGACTTCAATATTAGTACTCTAAACATCCTACAAGTATGTCTAGCTATGAAGATAGATAGATACTTCAGGGATCAGGTTCTCGTCATATCGAATCATTGTATCACAACATCCTAAATCCTAATGGTGATTCGGGATAACGCCACAAAGGGTAATACAATAAGCACACTTATATATAGGAAGTACCAGCGGCGTATCCACCATGTGCTTATTGTATTATCTAGTTTCGTTATCTAAATCACCAACAATCTACACACAACCAACCATCGAGTCGTAAAGTACTTCTTAAAAACCTTACTATGAAGATAGGAAGATTCTAAGACTGTACTTCAAATATCCTATAAGAATCTAACAATGAAGATAGGTAGATCTTTTAGGAACTCGGATAAACATCGCATTTTCATAATCAGAATAGTACACATAAAAGTACTTAGTAAACACATATATGCCATACATTTCGAAAACAAATCGATTACACATATGAATCAACCCAAAACATTTGAATATGGTAAAAGAGGGGAACTATGTACTCACCTGGGATTGCATATAGTTCTTGTTCAAATGATATAACAAAGCTCAAAGGATTAAAAGTTCAAGTGACGAAGCGGCTCCTAGTGTAACGGATACTATGTTACTGAATCGACACCTAAATCGGAAGATCGGGTAGAATGAGGTCTTGTAAACCAAATGAGTATTGGAACTCATGTGATATGGTTTAACAAAGCCTACATTCTAAATCGGAACCTAACCTAAGTGCTTACGACCCGTTACGACCCATTAAGGTAGCTTATGCCACTTTAACGCGTCGTTCGCGCGAATGCGCGTTCGAGACGCCTAACTAGTCCTATGACAAGTATTATATGCCTTAACTTATCTAATTACGTTATATAATCAGTTTATATGTCAAAACATGTGTTACATATGCTTAAAATGAAATTATGCGTAAAAGGGCATTTTGGTCATTTTCCTAAGGCATATAAACTACCTATCATACAACTAACTAAACAAAGTGACCATAAGGTATAACCTCGGAAGGTTATTCCCTATACAACTATGGTCACAAAATATGTTTGGTTGGATCCTAATGATCGACCAAATAGGTCGGGTTTGAAAGTCTAAGCGGTTGTTAAGACCGTTTATCTTACGACCCTATACAAGCACTAGACTAAAAGTGAGAGTTAAACATGTTTAACTAAGTTAGAAAACAAGTTTTGATATCAAAACAAAGTGTTTTGATACCCGAAGATAGTTTCATTGCAAAATACGCATAAACGCGTATTTTGACCGAAACTATGACTCGTCACTACACCTAATTAACGTGGTAATAAGCAGGTATAGTCACAAGGGACTATGACCATCGTGATTACGCTCACGTTACAAAGTTCAAACGAACTTTATGTTGACCAACTCGTGGTCAAAGCAGAAAGTCAAACACTGTTTGACTTTCACGTTTGAAAAACAATAACGAGCATGAAAGAAGCTTACAAAAGGTCCAAACAAGGAAGGATTTGATCTGAAGCACTCAGGTATGAAGTATTAACTTCAACTTAGAGCAAATTCAGATCAAATTGTGTGAGGAATGAATGAAATCAAGTTGGGTATTTATAGGATTTCATGAACCGTTAGGATCGTTTCTCGTAATTTGTGCTTTAATATAGACCTTGCATGTGTTGCCCATGGTTTATAATACTAGGGGAACTTAAAAACCATCAAATGGTAATGCAAAACAAGGATCAAAACCATTAAATTCAGCCAAAATGACTAGATTCATAGTTTCTGTCTGACATGTTGTCATGGGCCGCGTAGACATGTACATAGTCTTACGCGCCCCTCCTAAGCCAACTTTGACAGATTGTCAGTTTTACTCACTGCAAGTCCAAAACTTGGTTTTTGATGCATTTTTGACACGTTTAAGCCCCGTTAACCCCATTTCAAAGATCTAAAATGAAGTTAAAGTATAGGGAACATGAAATATGCTAAAAAACATCTCGGATGTCGGTTCGTTTGGTCGTACGGTTGCGTTATTCGGTTAATTACGACGGAGGTCGTAACGAACGCGAAATCTATCCCAATTACGCGACGAGTGGTATTTTTGCATTCCAATCGCTAAAATAGAATATTTTAATGATTACAAAAATTTTTGGCTGTCCGGATATGTCCAGAACGTAAGATATGCGCGAAAATGCAAACTTATGCACTTTTTGATGCTTTTAGTCCCTATTGATCAAATAAGTATATTTTCGCATAACGAACCCCTCAAAGCCTATTTCTAAGCTATGTAAAGTATATTTTGGGTACGTTTAGATTATGATCAAGTTCTGGAATGTTCCTTACCATGCGAATCAGCAGACTTTCGCAGTTTGACGCAAATAGTCCCTGAGAGTGAATAAACTTGTTTTTGACATACCAAAGCCTTCAAAACCTATTTCTAAGTTATATAAAAATTATTTAAGGTATGTTAAGCCTATGTCACTGTTCCGGAGTGTTTGTCGCATTAAAATGATTACGTTTACGCATCATTTCGCGTTTAACTTTCCAGAAAGCGATTTAAAGCTTGAAAACGAACCAGAATCAAAACGTGAAATTGTAAAACACAAATAAACAAATTTTGAGACCAAAACACATTGTTTATTTGATAAAAGATAGTGTCCTATATCGTGCAGTGTTTACGGAGCACAAGTGTCACAGTTTCAAGGTGTCTCCTTACGCGGCCCGTGTAAACAGCCCAGTTCAGCAAACATGTTTTCTGAATCAGCAGCTGGTTTTCTGGGTTTTGAGCATGGTCACTACAAAAAAGATCGCAATCTGAGACTGAAAAATCAGTCTCTAAAACTCCTAAATCAGTCCCTAATGGTTATTAGGGACTGATTTTGCCAGTCCCGAGCCAATCCTAATTGTCTAGTACTAGATACTTTCATTAGTAACTAAATTTCAGTCCCGATTGTATGACACCAATAGAGACTGATATTCAGTCTCCTATATATATAAAATCAGTCCTCAATATACGTTGTGGTACAACATCATTTCAGTCTCGAATACATTTCGTCGGTGACTGAAAATCAGTCCTTGATACATAAAAAAAATGAGTATTAGAGACTAAAAAATCAGTATTTGATACATAAACATCAGTCCCTAATGTTTATCAAGGACTGATTTTCCAGTCCCCAGCCTATCCCAGATACCTAGTACTAGATAATGTTTTTAGTAACTGAAAATCGGTCCCAATTGTATGACACCAACAGTGACTAACGGTTAGTCTCTGATACATAAAAATTCAGTCCTCAATTTGTCCCCCGTTAAATTTTTATTTTTTATTTTATTGGTAGACTTTCTAATTTTCCTAATAGAACCAAAACAATATATAAATCCATATCATAACAAAATACACATAACAAAACAATTCATTTCATAGTCATACGTCATACGTCAAAAATAATACAAATATCTTAAGTTAACAAAAAATATTGTTTGGCGTACATAATTTGACATCTAAAATAGTCACTTAAAAACAAACGTAGCCCCATAACTCAAACACCCTTCATGTTTCCCATCAATATCCTCATCCGTGTATACCGCTTTGCCTCTCCCAACCTGGAACAAAACAATAAAATTTTGTTTCATTTTATCGTGTTAACTACAATAGGAAAAGAAAAGAAAAAAAAAAAGACTTTAACATTAAAGCTGAAAAAGAAAAAAAAAGGATTTAGAGTTTAAACAGCAAAAATCGTATTTCTTACTTCCACACATGTTTTATCTTATTTCTATTTTTTTATCGTATTTCTTTTCTACTACAATTTCTAAGTTTCAATACATCCAAAAATATTATGTTATGAAAAATAAACTTTCAATGCAAGAAATATATGTTGCCTTGGAAGAAATACAGCAAACTTAGAGTGCAATATGTGTTATATTGTACAACCATCATCTAGCATGAATCATTTACAATGTTTTAAGCCATTATGCATTCATATTCTTCTTCATTAAAAAGAAACAGTCGACAACATAATTTCGATAAGATTCAGTTTGTTTGTACGGGTATGAACACCGAATCAAGCATAGTTTCAACATGGGATTAACAAGAAAAACAGTTTGATAAAGAAAGGTATACCGAACAAGATGAAACGATTCCCGTTGCGATGATCTCCGTACGGCTCCGGTGACATCTGACCGGGTTGACCCGACATGTTGTCCGTCTCTAATCCGGACCGACTGACCCATTGACTCGACGTAGACTGAACCGGACCCAAACCTGCTGAACCGAAGCTCGAGTCTGACCCGTAGCACCCGAACCCGAATCGAATCTTGAACCGAAAACTGGAGCCATGACCCGAAAGAAACCAACTGGAACTTGAACCAAGCAAGACCCGAAATAAACCCAAATCAGGAAACGAAACAACGAGACCAAGCCCATCGCCACCGCTCACGGCGGCGGCGCCTTCGCTGGAGCTCATCGGAGAGAAGGGATCGTGATGTCGTCGGTTGATCGGCACCGGGAAAGACCAACGCCGCCTGCGGCGTCTCCCGTCGCTGTTGCAGTCGCCAAACGCCGCCACCACTTGCGGTGGTCGGTCGGCCGGCCTTCATAGAGAGGTAGGAGAGGGGTATGGCTGAGGTTGAAGGTGTAAACTTTTTTTTTTTGTGTAGCAGAGATAGATCGAGAGGGGCAAAGTAGTTCTTTAATTTTGTTACAGAGAAGTGAGATGGGAGGGAGGGTAAAGGAAACACACGGATCAAAAGAAGGTATTAGGGTTCTCTTTGCCATTGATCACACTCAATATCAACGGCCAGTATTAACCCAGCCACAAACACACGGATCCAAGTGCATAAATTTAAAAATACAAAAAATTTAAAAAAAAAATACAAAAAATTTAAAAAAATCACACAAACATTTATAAAAAAAACATACAACTTCATTAATATTTATAAAATTACATAAAACTAAAAATTACAAAATAAGAAACCAAAAGCGTTAAATAAATTTCAACAAGGTCGATCTTATCACCCCATATTTTTTCCATATACTTAATCCATAAAACCAACGAAACCCTAATGTGTTCAATTACCACAAAAATAGGAAAACCAAAACAATAAAACAGAAGAAAAGGAAGATACCTGGTGCAGCGGATGAGGTGCGGCGCGCGATCGACTGAGGAGGTAAGTTGACTCCGAAGGCTGCAGGTCGTGGCGGCGAGTGAGCCGCTGTGGCTGGGTTGAATCAATCTGGCAGCGCCGTGGGGTTTGGGGGTGGGCTCATTGATCGATTTGGGGGAGTGCCAGTGGATCGATTTGGGGGGAGCCTAAACGAGTCTATTATTTAGTAGACGATCTCGAGCTTCACTTATCGAGCTCGCGAGCCTAAACGAGTCTATTATTTATATTATTCTATTCAATATATTAATTAATAGATGCTAAACGAGCCGAACTCGAGCTTGAAGAACTACCAACAAGCCGAGCATGGGCTCGACTTGGCCCATTTGCAAGACACGCCCGAACTCGACTAGGCCTGAGCCTGACTAGTAAGTAGGTTTTTCAAGCTTCGCTTTCGCGCATTTACTATTTATTAAATAGTTTAATTATATTTATAAGTTTTTATATAATTTTTAACTTATATTTTTTTATATATAACATAATATGTATATAAAATACTTATTGTATTGAAGTATTATATTATGATAATAATTATTCATAAATATATATTCATTTGTATTAAATAAACATTACATAAATATCATACTCATTAAGCCTCACAACCTCAATAAACAAAGCTCGGGCTGATTATTTCTCCTGTCTATAAAAAATCATTGGAGACTAAATATTACCTAATAAGGTTTCGGAAAGATCTTTAAGCTTGATGTCACAGTCCCAGTCCCTGATGCTTCCCAATAGATGGTAGAATATGCATAACATAATTGGACACCGAAAATTAGTCACCAATCATTTTCTATGCCAAAAGGCATTCAAAACTGAATATTAGTCCCTAATTTTGTCTGTCTTTAAAAAAAATCAACCTCTAATACAATTAGTAACTAATAAATTTGTCCCAGATACTACGTATCCGAGACTGATAGATTAGTCCCTCATAGTTTAGTCCCTCGGTGTCAATATATTAGTGACTGAATATTAGTGACCAATAAAATGGCGCCATTTTTATTAATGGAGGCAGTTATTTAGGACTGAATTTCAGTAACCAATATGTTTCCCTCCAAAAATTATTTTTAGACAAACATATTTGTGACTAAAATTCAGTCACGGACATCAGTCACAAAAAATCAACCTCTAATACAATTAGTAACTAATAAATTTGTCCCAGATACTACGTATCTGAGACTGATAGATTAGTCCCTCATAGTTTAGTCCATCGGTGTCAATATATTAGTGACTGAATATTAGTGACCAATAAAATGGCGTCATTTTTATTAATGGGGGCAGTTATTTAGGACTGAATTTCAGTAACCAATATGTTTCCCACCAAAAATTATTTTTAGACAAATATATTTGGGACTAAAATTCAGTCACGGACATTAGTCACAAAAAAATCAACCTCTAATACAATTAGTAACTAATAAATTAGTCCCAGATACTACGTATCCGAGACTGATAGATTAGTCCCTCATAGTTTAGTCCCTCGGTGTCAATATATTAGTGACTGAATATTAGTGACCAATAAAATGGCGCCATTTTTATTAATGGGGTCAGTTATTTAGGACTGAATTTTAGTAACCAATAAGTTTCCCTCCAAAATTTATTTTTAGACAAACATATTTGTGACTAAAATTCAGTCTCCGATAAGTTGTCCAAGTATTAAGGACTGATTATTAGTCACGGACATCAGTCACAAAAAAATCAGTCTCTAATACAATTAGTAACTAATAAATTAGTCTCAGATACTATGTATCCGAGACTGTTAGATCAGTCCCTCATAATTTAGTCCCAAATGGTCATTTTTCTTGTAGTGGGTTTTGCAACTCTAGGGGCTTGTTTTGGGCACCCATAGATTACCAAAACAGTGGGCACACATGGATGGTTGAGATTGAAGCTCATGAATCGAGGAACGATCCTAACGGTTATCCAATTTCTATAAATACCCATCATGTTCCATTTGCAATCCTCACACCTTGATTCATTTCTACTCTAAGTTGGGGTTTCCACACCTCATACCTGAGCAAATTGAATCAAATCTTAATTGCTTGGACCTTTTGTAAGTTTCTTTCATGCTTTTATCGCTTTTCAAGCGTGAAAGTCAAACAGTGTTTGACTTTCTGCTTTGACCGGTCAATGGTCAACAAAAAGTTCGTTTGAACTTTGCAATGTGAGCATAGTCATGATGGTTATAATCCCGTGTGACTATACCTATTGATTACCACGTTGATTAGGTGTAGTGACGAGTCATAGTTTCGGTCAAAATGCGTATTTATGCGTATTTTGCAACCAAATTATTCTTGGGTATCAAAACCCTTTTTTTTGGTATCAAAATTGTTTTCTAACTTCATTAAACATGTTTTAACATGTTTAACTCGTCACTTTTAGTTTAGTGCTTATATAGGGTCGTAAGATAAGCGGTCTAAACAACCGCTTAGACTTTCGAACCAGACCCGTTTGGTCGATCATTAGGATCTGACCAAACATGTTTTGTGACCATAGTTGTATAGGGAATAACCTTCCGAGGTTATACCTTATGATCACTTCGTTTAGTTAGTTATATGATAGGCAATTTATATGCCTTAGGAAAATGACCAAAATGCACTTTTTATGCATAAATTCATTTTAAGCATATGTAACCTAAATTTTTACATCTAAACTGATTAGGTAATATTATTAGACATGTTAAGGCATATAATACTTGTCATAGGACTAGTTAGGCGGTCCGAACGCGTTTTACGCGAACGACGCGTTAAAGTAGCGTAAGCTACCTAAACGGGTCGTAATGAGTCGTAAGCACTTAAGATAGGTTTCGATTTAGAATATAGGCTTTGTTAAACCATATTGCATGAGTTCCTATACTCATTTGGTTTACGAAACCTCATTCTATCCGATCTTCCGATTTAGGTCCGGTTTATTAATGTAGTTATCTATATTAGGTGCCGATTGATTTCCATGATCCCTCTAGCTTTGCTTTGTTGTTATTCAAGACTTCTAAGCATCCTCAAGTGAGTACATAATCCCATCTTTTACTGTTTTCAAATATTTTGGGGTGAAACACATGTGCCTACCTGTTACTTTCGTGTTTTTCATGCTTTTCATG
Source organism: Helianthus tuberosus (assembly GCA_030545235.1). Lineage (NCBI taxonomy): Eukaryota > Viridiplantae > Streptophyta > Magnoliopsida > Asterales > Asteraceae > Helianthus > Helianthus tuberosus. The sequence goes on along the minus strand of JARYGA010059340.1, from coordinate 4,241 downwards.
CTTTTATATCATATACTTGCTATGTTCATTAGTACGCATATAGTACATGATTTCATTATGTTTTTGCTATGTATGTTCACTTAGCATGCTAGCACATTGATTTTCATATATTACATTTTTTTTGCATATGTTCATCCAGCATATGGACACATTGTTTTACATTTTGAACTGTTGGAACTGTTTGATCCATGTGAATTATTTGAACTGTTGGAACCGTTTGGAACTGTTTGATCCATGCAAATTATTTGAACTGTTGGAACCGTTTGGAACTGTTTGATCTATGTGGATTATTTGAACTGTTGAACCATTTGGAACTGTTTGGTCTATGTCTGAACCATTGGGTTAGGGAAGTGATTAGGTAACGGGGCATGTGTAATGTGATAAAAACATGGTGGATACGCCGCTGGTAATTCCTATATATAAGTGCTTTTAACACATTATATTTCGTTGCGTTATCTAGATCACTTAGGCAAGTGTTTTCAAAACGAAGTTACATTACAAGGTTTTTCTATTAAAATAAACCACTCGAGTTTTTATTACAAAAACGATTTACAAGCTGGGTTTACATAAACAAATGTTTTTGAGTTAAGATTCATGGCATTGAGGTTTTATAAACTATAATTAATCTGTTTTGACTTGGTTATTTAAATTTACAATATAAACATTTTACAAAACTTGGTTTTCTAATTATCAATTAACAAAGTTGTTTGAATTATTTTCAACATGTAAACGAGCCATGAATCTGACACTCACATAAAACCTATGTACTCGCCGACATTTTTATGCTGACGTATTTTCACATATGTTTCAGGTACCATAGTTGATGATGATTGATGATGTTATTGATGCATGCTCACATAGGAATGCACGAGGCCTTAGTGACTTAAAAACAATGAAAGTTAATTTGTTCATTATTTGTTTCTAATTTCAATACAATGTAATAAAATTAATTCAATAAAACGAAACATTAAGCCATGTGCTATGATACCAACTTTTCTGTCACACCCCGACCGCGTTAAAACAACAAACCGCGGTGGAAAGGTCAGGACTGTGACATCTGTGTCTCTATGACCATCAAACAAATACCAAATCAATGAAATATTGTGTTTCATACTTGGGATTTGTATAAATTTGTGTATCGTTTGCACATATCAATTCTCGTTCGATTTCAAGCTCTAAATCGCTTTCTGGAAAGTTATACGCGAACCGATGCGTAAACGTGATCAGTTTAATGTGACAAACACTCCGGAACAGTGAAATGGGCTTAACATACCTTAAATAACCTTTACATAACTTAGAAATAAGTTTTGGAAGGTTTGGTGTGTCGAAATCAAGTTTATTCGATCGCAGGGACTATTTGCGTCAAACTGCAAAACTCTACCGATTCATATGGTATCGAACCTTCCGGAACATGATCATAAGTTAAACATACCGTAAATATCCTTTACATAGCTTATAAATAGGCTTTGATGGGTTCGGTATGCTAAAATAAACTTATTTGGTCAAACAGGGACTAAAAGAGTAAAAAAGTGCATAAGTTTGCATTTTCACGCATATCTTATGTTCTGAGTATATCCGGACATCCAAAAATTTTTGTAATCATTAAAATATTTTATTTTAGTGATTGGCATGATAAAATTCCATTCCTCGCGTAATTTGGATCGTTTTTGCTTTCGTTCGAGTTTTCATCGTAATTAACCAAATAACGCAACCGTACGACCAAACGAACCGACATCCGAGATGTTTTTGAGCACATTTCAAGTTCCCTATACTTTAACTTTATTTTAGAGCCTTGAAATGGGGTTAACGGGGCTTAAACGTGTCAAAAACTGAGTTTATTGCATGCAGGGACAATTTCTGACATTCTGCCATTTTGGTCTCTGGCGGGGCGCGACAGGCCTCTCGTGGGGCGCCAGAGACTGATCTGGGCAGATTCTTTGATTCAGCAACTGGATCGAATTTTAGGGGTTATCTATGCAAAATTCTCAATACCATGAGCTGGTTTTGGACACCCATAGTATTCCAAATCAGTGGGTACACATGGAGGGCCAAGATTGAAGCTCATTTATCATGGAACGATCCTAACGGTTTTGATAAATCTATAAATACCCACCTCAATTCATTTGAATCCTCACACTTGATTCAATTTCTGCTCTAAGTTGGAGTTTTCACACTTCATACCTGAGCAACTTGAATCAAATCTTCCTAGCTTGGACCCTTTGTAAGTTTCTTTCATGCTTTTATGCGTTTTTAAGCGTGAAAGTCAAACAATGTTTAACTTTCTGCTTTAACCAATCAATGGTCAACACGAAGTTCGTTTGAACTTTGCAACGTGAGCGTAATCACGATGGTCATAGTCCTTTGTGACTATGCCTACTGATTACCACAATATTTAGGCATAGTGACGAGTCATAGTTTCGGTCAAAATGCGTATTCATGCGTATTTTGCAACCAAACTATTCTTGGGTATCAAAACCCTTTGTTTTGATATCAAACTTGTTTTCTAACTTCGTTAAACATGTTTTAACATGTTTAACTCGTCACTTTTAGTTTGGTGCTTACATAGGGTCGTAAGATAAGCGGTCTAAACAACCGCTTAGACTTTTGAACCCGAACCGTTTGGTCGATCATTAGGATCTGACCAAACATATTTTGTTACCATAGTTGTATAGGGAATAACCTTCCGAGGTTATACCTTATGCTCACTTCGTTTAGTTAGTTGTATGATAGGTAATTTATATGCCTTAGGAAAATGACCAAAATGCCCTTTTTACGCATAAATTCATTTTAGGCATATGTAACCTAAATTTTTTACATCTAAATTAATTAGGAAACATTATTAGACATGCTAAGGCATATAATACTTGTCATAGGACTAGTTAGGCGGTCGCGAACGACGCGTTAAAGTAACGTAAGCTACCTAAACGGGTCGTAATGGGTCGTAAGCACTTAGGTTAGGTTTCGTTGTAGTATGTAGGCCCATATCATATGAGTTGCAATACTCATTTGGTTTACGAAACCTCATTCTATCCGATCTTCCGCTTTAGGTCCGGTTTATTAATATAGTTACCTATATTAGGTGCCGTTTGATTTCCGAGATCCCTCTAGCTTTGCTTGGTTGTTATTCAAGAATTCTAAGCATTCTCAGGTGAGTACATAGTTTCCCCTCTTTTACTGTTTTCAAACATTTTGGGGGTGAAACACATGTGCCTACTTGTTACTTTCGTGCTTTTCATGCTTTTATATCATATACTTGTTATGTTCATTAGTACACATATAGTACATGATTTCTTCCATGTTTTTGCTATGTATGTTTTATTAACATGCTAGCACATTGGTTTCATATATTACATTTTTGTTGCATATGTTCATCTAGCATATGGACACATTGTTTTACATTAAACATTTCTACTTTGTATGTTCATTTAGCATATTTAAGTACATTATTTTCATATAACATGCTTACATTTGGTTTGTTTAACGGGTCATAAATACATTCATTAACACCGATCATGCCGTTCGTTAGTAGGTAGTGGTACCATAGGAATTTGCAACTCCCATTCCTGAAATCCTTGGTTTGTTTGGGTGGGAGGAATGACCGAATTTGATATTCAGATTTTAGATGAACCTTTAACTTGTTAGGGGTTTGTCGGCACAGTCACAAGGCTTGAATGTTGGTGTTAGAACAATACCGCATAGATGTTTGTATCAGTAAAGCATGCATTTATTTTACAAAACATAACTTTTGATTTATTCAAATACATTGTTTTGTGCATATGGTTATAATAGATACTTTTATTTATTTTACCATACATAACATTTGATTATACATGAACATTTTTACATTGGTGGTTTGTTTGGTAAATGATTTAAATAACGAGGCATGTGTAATATGATAAAAGCATGGTGGATACGCCACTGGTACTTCCTATATATAAGTGCTTTTATGACATTACATATCGTAGCGTTATTGTAAACCATTTCAAGTTAGACATATTACATTTTACACAAATATCATATCTTCATGAAACATTGTTTTACAAACAACATATTTTATACAAACTCATTTTACCTGGTTATTTATTTATCTATACATCTTTCATTTATATCATCTGATTTCTTGTCACTTTTTGTATGATTTATAAAAGAAAACATTTTTATAAGTTCATGACTACTTTTGTTAAACATTTTTTTAAACTTACAAGTCATGAATCCTGTTTTAATAAAACCTATGTATCACA
>JARYGA010059339.1:0-42086 GCA_030545235.1 Helianthus tuberosus | reverse complement strand
AAGCAGTTCAAATTGTTAGTTGTAATCAAGCACAGTTATTAAGCACATAATTAAAATTAATTAATTGTACAGTATTTGTAATTGTGAGGGTTGTCACAATAAACAAAAATGTTGAACAGTGCAAGAAATGCATGGAAACATGCAGAGCTTGTACTGAAAAAGATGAAAAGTTTAGAACAAGAGATCTAGAATTCCATAAAATCGAAAATGTTTTCAAAGAAAAATGCAAAGAAATGCTAGAAAATGAAAAGGTTTTAAAAGATAATGACGAAAAGCTCTCTCAAAAATGTAAAAATTTAGAAAAAGAAAATGAAAATTTGAAAGAAAAGGTTTCGAAAATGACAGAAGAGTGTTTACAAAAGGAAAATGCTTGTCAAGAAACGAAAAAAGAATACGATTCAATAAAATTGGCTTATCACATTACAAAAGAGTCATATGAAAATGTGAAGAGTCAAATGAAACTTGTTCAATCCAGATTGAAATACTGTTCTGAAACAACTGATACACTTAAGCGACAATACTCAATAAAGCAACAAGTTGTCAATTCGTACATTGAAGATGTTGCTAAGCTAAAGCGTCAAATAGCTGATTTAGAATAGGATAACAACAAGTTACATAGTTATCATGCGTCATCATATGTGCTTGAAAGAATTTTCCACATAAAACCGGGTGATGATGATTCTGAGAAAAACAAGAAAGGTATTAGCTCAGAGTTTCATCAAGTTCCTCCACCGGAAAAGTTTGCATTTTATGATGATGAAAAGGTCGAAAAAGCTTTCAACATGGTAGATCAACTGCCAGATAACATTGACGTAACCTATTCCAAATCTGATGATTCTAGTGATTCAGAGGTGGTAGGTAAGGTCGTTGAAAGTGTGTTGAAAGAAGAGTCGGTTGATACAGGTAAAGCTGAATCACATGATGAAAATGAAGGTAGTTTTCATGAAGAATATCTGAAAAACTCAAAATGTGAGAAAAATTTGAATGATGATTCAAAAGGATTGGTTTATACCATGATTGTATCGGACAAATTATTCTTAGATATTGTATTCCCGATTCAGAATGTGATCTCAGAAAAGATTGACAAAGTTTTCAAAATGGTTGAAATTGAAAAATCTGAGATTCCAAAGTTTGCTGGAAAGTGTCACAAAACTTTTTATAACAAACCTGGTTACAAGTAGAAAAACATGAAGGCTGGGTTGGGTTATTAAAAGAAACAGAATTGGAAGAAAAATGAAACGGCAAATTATCAGGCTAAGATGAATTTTGTTCACGGAACAAGTTCTGAAGAAGAGAAACAACTCAAATTTAGACGACAATCTAATGAAGAGTTCCATGCTCAGAAAAAGCAACAACAACAGGTCAAAGATGTCTAAAAAAGAACATGCTTTAAATGTGATCAAACAGGACATCTTGCACGCAAGTGTCCAAATCTGAAACTTGTTGGTGTTGAGACGAAACAGAGATCTGAGGATGTGAAACGAAGGTCAACCAGATTTGATTCAAAACAAACTTGGAGGTACAACACAAATAAGTTTGCTTCGAACCAAACATGGAAATCAAACCCGAATAGGTTCGATTCTAGACAGACCTGGAATTCTCACACACCCAGATTTAGAACAACACAAAGTTGGAAAACAATTGTCGATGCAACAAAACCAAACGAGTTTTGGAAACCAACTGTTGTTCAAAATCAAAAGGTTCAAAAAGATTCACATTTTTACAAAAGAGGTACTCCAAAAGGTCAAACATGGTCTGTTAAGAAACAAATGACTTCGGCAAATGAGGAAAAAGTTGAAATTAAAATTGAAAAAGTCTTTGTACAAAATGACAAAGATTTTCCGAAGTTAAATGAAGCATATTGTGTTGAAATGCCTAAGGTCAAACAGACCTGGGCTAAATTGTTCAAGTAATTGAGTAAGTGTAAATGTGCAGGTGCTTCCGAAGAAATATGAATGTCAACAAGAAGAGTGTCAGAGCAGCCTGGCACGGGAAGAGGAGGCTGCTGAACCTTGCGACTGTTAAACAGGGAGTTTGTGTTTCTGTACATAAATAAACCATATTTCATAAAACCCTAAAAATTGATAAATTTAAAAACCAAAAATATGTTTTTATTTTGTCAAAAATTTGAAAAATCAAAAATATGTTTGTTTTTAAATTTGTCAAAAATCAAAATCAAAAAATATGTTACTTGAATACGCCGAAACCCTCACGGCTGAACAAACATGATTAATTTCACAAGATTGAAAACGGTTTTCAAACTGTAAAATATCAATGTGTTGTAAATCATGGGGGTACGTTATATTTTCTGCAAAACAGAGCATGAGATGCAGAAAATGGATGGCGAGACAATGCTATCTACATCGGTTTGTCAAATTTTCTTTAAATGATTTTGCATTTTAGGGGGAGTAATAAATTGTCAGAAAATCCAAAAACATTAGAAAATTTGAAAAATCCAAAAACATGATAAAATTATAAAAAAAAAAGAGTTTTGTGTAAAAAGAGGAAATGATAGTACATCAGTAGACAATCACAGTACGCTAAAGAAATGGAATGTTAAAATGTGATAAACGGTCTCACTGATGATATGCTAGTAGGTTTTTACACGCTTAGTAGATTGTGTTCGAGATATAAACCTAAATATCAATACTTACTTATCTCGTGGGGAACATCTCTCGGATATATGGGTAACCCCCGAAATCTTATTTGAAGGGCTTTTTATTTCTGACATACTAGGTCTTTGTGCGTGATGATATCTGGGGTATTATACCTGGACTTCTGATTTTGCGGGAGCAATAGCCTAGTCCTCGTATAATACTTTGCATTGCTTTAATCATAAAGCCCACCATCAGCATAAAAAATGATGAAACATTGAAAAACGCTAATCATGTGCTGTTGAAGAAAAGATTCTCTAAAGGGAACTCACCCAAAGTCGAGTCATCATCTCTCTGATTTTGCGGAAGCAATAGCCTGAGCTCTCATGGCCTCGCATTCACCCCTTACAGATATCATTAGTGTACATTCACCTGTAAGACTGAATATAGAAGTCTGGATACGGGAGTATATTCTGAGGTGGGACACGCGAATAAGTTAAGTCCATTAAAACACTAATCTCGTATCTCGAATCAATTGACGTTTGTGTGAAAATTTAAGTGGATCAGTATACTGACAATCTAAGTGAATCGTTTAGAACTTAAAGTGTTTAAAGCTCAATGGTACTAGTGATTTGTCATAAACTGATATGATCCTCTGACACGAACTCAAACAAAAATATTATTTGTAAATATGTTTGTAAATATTTCTTTACTGCTTTATGTTTCAGAAAATACAAAAAAATTTTGATTTCACGTTATTTTCGACAACCGATGTCTGAGTGCTGAGTTTCAAAATCTAAGTATGTTGATCGTGTTTCTGAAAATAAAACAAGTTCATTAATTTGAAACTTGAATTTTTTTAAAAAAATCAAAAATCAAAAATAGTTTGTGATATCTCCAAGGTCATTAAGTTGGACTTGGATGATTAACTGTGAGGGATTTGGATTCTTAAATTGTTAAAATGTAATGTAAAAGAGCCAGTTTCCGATCATGTTCGCTAAAACTGCCAAATACATGAAGTTTGTTGATAAGGGGAGAAAATCAAGTTAATTCTGGATATATTCATACTATTATATCTTAGAGCCAGGATCTTGATTTAGAAAGTTTAATAGAGCCAGGTTACGATTCCTGGTAAATCAAAAATGCTTTCACTGTTGAAATATTTTAGCTTATGCTGAGAAAGCCAGGTTTTTCAATCCTGGATATTCAAAACGTTTTTGCTTATATATGTTTGAGTCTTTGCAGATGGTATTCCAGACTACGATCCCGATAGCCGAGTCTAAGGGGGAGTCTGAAGATGAGCTCAACGCAAGAGGAAGCATGCATTCAAGGAGCCAGGAAACTATCTTGAAAGAGCTTGTACACGAAAAGCAAGGTGTCGATCCCAAAAGCACGGAAGCTTAACGAAAGGGGGAGCCTGGTGAAGAAAAGAGTCTACAGAAAGGGGGAGCTGAAGCTGAAGCTGAAGACAGATCCACGGGGATTCTGTTCAAGCAAGAGGGAGTCTACGTTGATGAAAACATGTTAAAGCTTCAAGAAGACTCAAAGAGAGAGAGAGAAAGACAAGACGCTACGAGATTGACTGCGGCAATATCCAAGGGGGGGTCTGTTAGTGCATTTATGTCTATCGCCTTCGTCAATAAAAGTCCGTAGTAGAAACAGAAGAAAACAAGTCTTTATATTGTAATATGTAGCAAAAGGCAAGGTGGTATTTCTGTAATTAATGAGAAGTCTCATTAATTCCCCTTGGCCTATAAATAGGAGAGTTAGGGATAGAGTTAAAGACTTTTGCTACTTTTGACATTTTGGAGCTTTAGGAGATCTAGATCTAGAGAGAGATTCTAGAGAGAGAAAGTGATTCAAGGTGCTGTACGATTTTAGATTTCTAATAGAATCACCATTTATATTACGTCTCGTGTGTTCGGTCACGTTCGTGTACGGATTCCGCACGTCACACGTTCGTTCGCAATCGTTTCGGAGCCAAAACCGGTCCTAACAGAAATCGAGCTAGGAGACTCTAGAAACGAATTAAATAAAATCTGAGTTGTCGGAACAATTTATTTATCTTTGAGAACTATGTCTGTAATAACTGTTTTACTTAATATGTTATGGTATGGGACATGACGTTAAATATTTGGTAATTATAGTTGTTATGGATTCTCCTGGATAATCTGTTTCGCTCTGTGCCGCGCCCCGATGTTTCCGCCATCGGTTGGGGTGTGACAAATTGGTATCAGAGCCATAACTATAGGGAATTAGGCAAGACTTGACCTAGTGCGAGTTGATGTCTTGGAATTGACCTAGTCTATAGTCTAATTACCAACATATCGCCTTGATCGAACCCTGTAGGGGGGTTCTGCGCGAGCTTACTCCTTATACCCTCGATTGCACTCGCTAAGTTCACAAATTTGCACGAACATCACATACTACAGCTTCGTGCAGACACTCAGCCTTTCCTAAGGATGACGACACACATAACTTTTTGAAAGACAAACGAATGATTAGGTCGAGATTAGGTGTGAAAGCCGTAAACTCTCGACTGGATCGTTCATTCGACGCGCATTTTTACTATAAACATGAGAATTTCGTTCAATCAGGAGTGAAATCCTTACTTCGACACAGATCTCCCTGTCTCTCTCGTGATTTTATCACACAAACAGGAATAAAGTTGTTAAGTTAGGGGTGAAACCCGCATCTTATTGACTTATTCCGCTCTATATTTTGGTTTTACAAAACTGTTGGGATTGAACCCTATCAGAGGAACAGATAATTAAAGCCAAAACTGGATCAGAGCAGTGGATCCAGAATAAGCAGACGTTTACAGATTAGTTCATGCAAATCTCTCCCCTTGAAAGTGGCTTTGTATCTGCTGATCTCCTATCTACTGATCTTACCAAGTGCTGATCCACAACTGCTGACTTGCATCTACTGCCAAGTGTTAAAGACTGATAGAAGACCAAAGCTCTGCTGACTCAATCTACTGCCTTGAGTCAAGTACTGCTGATCCGGACAAGCACTGCTGGGTTCACAGCAGTGGAAGGATGCAGCAGCTGTTTATGTGTCTGTTATGTATTAGATTGTAATAGCAGTAGTTACTACATCAGTGTTTGTATAGATCAGAGGTTAGAGTTTGTTAGGAGGTTAGATGTCACTTTCATGGTGACGTCAGCTAAGATGCTCAGTGGTTTGCAAGTGCCTATAAATAGTTCAGTACTTTGTACTGTTCTATTAGCTCTTTCACCACATCGTCTTCTTTGCACGAACAAACTACTGAGCTCTGGCTGAGGGGGAGTTTGCATTCTTACATCAATCATTGTAATCGTTGTTGAAACAAATTCAATCTTTCGATTCATTGTGTAAAGATGTTTGATAAAAGTATTACTCTCGTTTGATTGTATGCAAAGTTTGCTTTCATCTTATTTCCGCTGCACAACTCTTTCATTTCCATCTTAATTACAAACGAAAATACAATCAAAAAGAAACTCAGATCCAACAATTGGTATCAGAGCTTGGACAGTCAAATTTTGATTTAACAATCATTTTGACGTAAATAGTTCAGCTCATAACAGTTGATACTGATCGTTTGTTCGTCCGTTGAAAAACAGAGCAAGGATTAATCACCATTGAAGTTGATTTCTCAGTGTCTGTAAAACAACAAGAATGACGTCACAATCTCAGGATGATAAAAACAACATCGGCTCACTCTTTAAACCACCTATGCTAAAAAGAAATGAGTACAACATCTGGCAGAGGAGGATGGGTCACATCCTCGCTCAACAAAGCACAAGTTGTTGGAGATCTGTCACCTTTGGTCCCCATGTTCCTTCAGTGCCAAGCGCTGAAGATGCTAAAAAGTTCGTTCCAAAACCAGTTGAAAATTACACCGAAACCGATTTTCAAAAGATCGAACTAGATGCTAAAGCGTTTAGCATCATAGCATCAACGCTGCCCAATGAAATATATGTTGGACTGTTACACTGTAACAGTGCCAAAGAATTGTGGGACGCACTTAAGGAACAGTTTGGGGGAACCGAAGAAGTCATAGAAAACAATAGGGAAATCCTGAATCAACAGTATGAAACATTTTGTCATGTTAGAGGTGAATCACTGACTCAACAATTTGAGCGGTTTAGTTGTCTCATCAGTGAACTGAGGCTTGTTAATACTACCTTTACAAACTCGACTCAAAACAGCAGGTTCCTCAGGTCACTGCCCGAAAAATGGGACACTATAGCCTTTGTCACCAGAAATTCACCTGAATTCAAGGATCTGACCTTGACCCAACTCCACGGTCGACTCCTGACCTACGAAAGGGAGTTGAACCAGAAAAGGAAGTTACAAGAGTCAGGAAAAGCCGTTGTTGATTATACATTCGGTAACACTGCTCTTCTGGGTCAAGAAGAATCTGGGAGCAGTGGTAAGGACCAGGGTTATGATCACTTCATTGACATAACTGCTGGTACAAATTTTAACAACCCTGATCCTCACTCTGCTAGTTATGCATTCACTGCTAACGAAAACCAGATGTCAGACAATTTAAGTTTTGAACTAAATGATTTGCAACATTTTGATCCCACTGATTTAGAGGAAATGGACATCTTGCATCAACTGGCTTTGCTAAGTGTTAGAACTAACAAGTTCTACAAAAGAACAGGGCGAAAATTCCCAGGTTTGTATGGGAATCTAAGGGTTGGGTTGGATAAATCGAAAATCAAGTGCTATAAGTGTAATAGGTTGGGACATTTCGCTAGGGAATGTAGGAGTCAAACTACTGGTCCCATAATTACTCATCCTAGCTCAAATCCTAGACCTCAAAACCAAAACACTGTGCACTATGCCCAATATGCCCCAGCAGCTCAAGTGAACACTGCTCACTATGCTGCTGCCCCTGTGCCAGTACATTATGTCCAAACTACTGTTCCACAAATCCAATATGTTCAAACCCCTGCTCCACAGGTACAAGTGCAACCTGTTGCACCTCAAACCACTGCTCCAGCAACAGCACAACCAGATCAACAAAGTTTTTTCACTCAAGGGTTTGTTGACTGGAGAAGTATGCCTGAAGATCTTAGTGATGAAAATTTTGCACTCTATGCTTTTAATGAACCCTCACATGATGAGTTTTGTTTGATGGCATTAGAGTCAATACATGAGAGGATTGAAGCTGAGGAGGAACAGCAGTGCTTTGAAACAGTGGAAGAGGTGACTGAAGCAGTGGTTACTGCTGTGGCTGGTGAACTACTGTTGGGAGAAAGTTCAGGTACCCTGATTGAACCACTGACAGATCCATGGTCCATAGAGGACAAAGAAGAAGAGAAAGAAGAAAAGGCTGGTGAAAAGAAGGTAAAAGCTGATGATGATGAAGATCATCAATGTGATTGTGCAATGATGGCAGCTGCCAAGGTATCTCCTCAAGTTCTTGAAAAACTATGTTCTGACAATTGCATAATTGCTTTTTCTAACATTAAAGAGGTGAATGAAAACCTTCGGGATAAAATCTTGTCTGATGAGGTCAAATTTGAAAGGACTTTAAAAGAACTTAAAATCAAATTGACTGAAAAAGAAAAAGAGAACAGCTGTTTAAAAGAAGAGCAAAGTATAACCAAAACCCAACTTCAAACTATGGTAGAAAAATACCAAGTTTGCAAAAAGGAGTTGGAGTCTGCCCAGATTACTTGTGAAAGATGGGTGGAATCCTGCAAAGGATATGAGGTTATGCTTGAAAAACAGAGAAAAAGCAATGTGAAGTTTGGGGTTGGGTATAGAAAATATGATGATGAAAACACTGCTTTTGAAAACTCTGTTCAAACCACTGATGAAGCTACTGAGCTTATCCCCACAAACAAGAATGGCCAAGAAGTGAAAATCACTGACAAACTTGGTAACAAAATCACACTTAACAGACCAATGGGATCCTCCACTTTCAAGGAGCTTGAAGATCATCAGTTTAAACCAAAATGGTCTGATGAGTGTGATATTCTTGAAAATTTCAAGCCAATGGACTTTACATCAATTGATGGTGCTAAAGCTCCAAAAGCTAAAGTCATACCTCTCAAAGATATCCCAGCAGTGGTTAAAACCTCTACTGCAAAGGAATCTGAAAAGAGAAAGAAGAAAGAAAAAATTGATAACTTGTTTTGTGAATTCTGTGAGAAAAGGAATCATCTAACAAAAGACTGTTTCCACTTAAAAGCTTATGATCTAAACAAAACAAGTGCCATTGTTTCAGCAGAAAGCTGCATTGTCTGTGGTAAAACAAACCACAAAACTCAAGCATGTGTGTACCTCAAAAACTTTGATGTGAAAAAGAATGAGTACATTGCTAAAACATCCTTGAGTCCATCATCACCATCAACATCTGTCAAATTCACCAAGAAACAACCACTGTTTGTGCCAGTACAAACAACTGTTACAAAACAGCTGAACCAAACATCTGTCAAAAGAGATGTTCAGGTTACTGATGCACCCCCTGCTAATCAATTCAGGAAAGGCAAGGATAAACAGTCTTACCAAAGGATTCCACACGTTTATGAGGCCTACAAAAGTCCCTCTAAACCCAAAGTGAACAGGCATCCTTTTGGTTACCAGCAGATGATTGGTCAGGACCCACAACAGTGGTTAGAGAAACACTGACCTAAAACAGTTCAAACTCCTGACCTAACCACTGCCCATCATTCTGCATCCATCCCAGACACTGTTGAGACCCCATCCAAAGCCTTGTTGGCTTTGGAGACCTTAATGAACTAATCCTTTTACTTCATGTGCAGGGAGCTTCTGCATGCTTTGATAGTCTTTGGTATGTAGATAGTGGAGGCTCCAGGCACATGACAGGATGTAAAGCCCTCCTCAAAGACTTTAAAATCCATGGTGGGGGTGATATATCCTTTGGGAATAATAGTAAAGGGAAAGTTCTGGGGTCTGGAACAGTGCAATCTGGAAATGTAAAATTTGAAAATGTCAATCTAATAGACAATCTAAAATTCAACCTTCTGAGTGTGTCCCAAATGAGTGACAAGGGATTTGGGTCATTCTTCACAAAAGACTGTTGTAGGATTGTTGGACCAGAAATGGTCAAAAAGATTGAAGCAATAATCAAAACTGGTCACACTAAACTTGTTGCTCAAAGAAGTGGCAATGTTTATGTTGTTGACATGTCTAAAGAGTGTTCCAGAGCTGATGCCTGTCTGTTCTCAGCTGCCTCTAACAAAGAGACAGAACTTTGGCACAGAAGGCTGGGGCACACAAATCTTAAGACAATCACAGAAATTTCAAAAAATGGTTTGGTGAGAGGCCTACCACAAAAATTGTTTTCATGTCCTGAACATTGCATTTCCTGTTTAAAAGGAAAACAGCATAAAAGTTCTTATAAGTCCATTGAAGAGTCCAAAACAACCCAGTGTTTGCAAATGCTACACATGGATTTGTTTGGCCCAGTTCAAGTCATGAACCTTAAAAAGAAAAGATATTGTTTGGTTATTGTTGATGACTTTTCTAGGTTCACATGGACTTTCTTTTTGCACTCAAAAGATGAAACTGCAGGCATTTTGCAAGACTTTGTAATACAGGTTGAAAAGCAATTTGACCTTCCGGTGAAAAGCTTCAGGAGTGACAATGGCACAGAATTCAAAAATAGGGAGTTGGATGCCTTCTGTGTGAAGAAAGGGATTGTAAGGCAGTACAGCATCCCAAGAACACCAGAGCAGAATGGGGTAGTGGAAAGGAAGAACAGAACTCTGATTGAGGCTGCCAGAACCATGCTTGCAGATTCAGGTTTGCCTTTAACTTTCTGGGCAGAGGCAGTAAACACTGCTTGCTATGTTCAAGAACAGAGTTTTAGTAAACCCCAGGCACAAAAAGACTGCCTATGAAATTCTGTATAAAATTAAACCACTGATCTCATATTTCAAAGTGTTTGGCTGCCCATGCTTTATTTTGAACTTAAAAGATTCCATTTCAAAATTTGCAGCCAAAATTGATTGTGGTTATCATCTGGGATACTCAACCACTGCCAAGGCCTACAAAGTGTTTAATACACGGACCAAGGCAGTGGAGGAGACTTTGAATGTTAAGTTCAATGAACTTTCATCAATGAAAATCCCAGCAAACCCTGCAGATCTGTTTGATCTTGAAAAATTCACTTTTGAAAATACTGCTGTCAAGACTAACAGTGCAGGTCCATCAGAGGATACAACACCAGACTATGGGTATGAAATCATCATCCCTCAAAGGTCTGCCACAAAGGGAAAAACACCAGCTGTTCAAAACAGTTGTCAAAGCTCAACCACTGCTACCTCAACAGTTGTTGACCAAAGTAGCCCATCAACCACTGCTTCCACATCCTCAAACACTGCTGACAAAAGTCCTCAAACAGTGGATAAAAGTCAGCAGTTGTCCACTTCATTACCTCCTATACCACCACCTTTTGAAACCACTGCTGGATCATCAAAGTCCCCAGCAGTGGTTAGCTCAGATGATACACATTTGCAGCCTTCACCAACCAATGCCATCATACCATACCAAGGAGATTTAATCTTCTTGAGATCTCATCCACCTGATCAAATCATTGGCAACATAAATGAAGGGGTGCTCACAAGAAGCCAATCCCAAAACATTTGTCTTTTTGCTGGTTTTCTATCACTCCATCAGCCAGTCAAGTACCAAGAGGCACTAAAAGACAATAGCTGGGTAGAAGCCATGCAAGAGGAGCTCCAACAGTTTAAAAGACAACAAGTATGGGAGCTTGTACCACTGCCAGAAGAGGTTAGTCCCATTGGCACAAAGTGGGTCTTCAAGAACAAAACTGATGAAAGGGGTATTGTTGTCAAGAATAAAGCCAGGCTTGTGGATCAAGGTTACAGACAGGAAGAGGGGATTGATTATGATGAAACATTTGCCCCTGTTGCAAGATTGGAAGCCATTAGACTGTTCCTGGCCTTTGCTGTCAACCACAATATGAAGGTGTTTCAAATGGATATCAAAAGTGCTTTCCTCTATGGTACAATTCAAGAAGAGGTGTATGTTTGTCAACCTCCAGGTTTTGAGGATCCATTTTATCCAGATCATGTCTACAGGCTAAACAAAGCCTTGTATGGCTTGAAACAAGCACCAAGGGCCTGGTATGAAACTCTTTCCAACTTCCTACTCTCAAATGGTTTCAAAAGAGGTACCATTGATAAAACACTGTTTTTAAAATGGAGAGGGAAGGATTTAATGATTGTCCAGATTTATGTGGATGACATTATTTTTGGAAGCACATGTAACTCAATGTGTGAAGAGTTTAGAGAACTCATGACAGCTGAGTTTGAAATGAGTGCTATGGGTGAGCTGCAATGCTTTCTTGGTCTCCAAGTACAGCAATTGCAAAATGGAACTTTCATTCATCAAAGCAAATATGCTAAAGAACTTTTAACCAAATTTGATATGAATGATTGTAAACCATGCAGCACACCCATGGCAACAAATAAGCTGGTCATGTCTGATGAAAAAGATGAGCTGATTGACCAAACACTTTATAGAAGCATGATTGGGTCTTTATTGTACCTAACTGCATCTAGACCAGACATCATGTTTGCAACATGTGTCTGTGCAAGAAGTCAATCAGCTCCCAGAAAATCAAATCTCATTGCTGTAAAAAGGATCTTCAGATACATAAATGGTGCTCCCACACTTGGTATCTGGTATCCAGCTAATGGGAACATCAAGCTTTCAGGTTTCTCAGACAGTGACTTTGCTGGATGTCACACTACAAGGAAGTCCACATCAGGAGGGTGCCAGTTTCTAGGTGATTGCTTAGTTTCATGGCAAAGCAAAAAGCAAGCAGCCGTTTCAACATCCACTGCTGAAGCTGAATACATTGCTGCTGCAAGCTGTACAGCCCAACTCCTGTGGCTTCAAAATCAGTTGCTGGATTTTGGTATCACTGCCTTAAAGACACCACTCATGTTGGATAGTCAGCCAGCAGAAAATATCATCAAAAATCCAGTTTCCCATTCAACCACCAAACATATCGACATCAGACATCACTTTGTGAGGGACTGCTATGAAAAAGGTTTGATTTCTCTGCATCATATCCCAACTAAAGACCAGCTGGCTGATGTGCTCACAAAAGCACTTAATACAGCCACTTTTGAAAGTTTGGTCTCTAGGATTGGGATGCTGAACATGGAATAACAAGCAACATTTTGTTTTTCTATGAATAAAAGCAACAAAATTTTTTCAGAAAATCAAAACTCCATCCTTAAAAATAGTTAAAAATGAATTTTTTTCATTAAGTCCTTAAAAGTCTGCCATTAACCACTGATTGTTCAAAAGTCTGCTATACTTCAAAAGTCTGTCCACTGCTGAAAGTCAACCCCTGCTCTGTCATTATTTTGATAAACTCTGTTGTTCAAAAGCAGTGTCTTATCCACTGATATGCTATCCACTGATAGTAAAAATCATCCACTGCTTTCATTCCACTGCCTTCATCAGTCACTTTCACAAAAGTACTGTCCTTCACTTTCAACAGGGGTTGTCACGTGGACAGTACATATTGGTCAGACCTTTTGTAACGGCTGCCACCTCAGCATTCACTTTCTTCCCTATAAAATCCCCCACTCACCATCAAAACAGGGTTTTACTGTCGAATTGAATTCTTAAAAATTCTCTTCTCAAAGCAGTTTTTCTTCACATTTCTTCACAAAATTCTTCGATCAATCATCCTCAAAATGACAAAATCAAAGAAATCTTCAAAACCCTCATCCAAATCATCATCGAACACAGCCTCCCAAAAGGCAATCTCCACTGAAATTCCACATAAACCATCTCACAATCTCCTGGGTCTTCTCACAAAACCAGGAACCACCAACGTGTTCGATTCCATCATTGACATCATGGCAAAATCAAAGTATAAAACTTTGTTCATCGCCGATGCACCAATCTATTTGGCGACCCAAAGGGAGTTTTGGAAGAATGCAACCCTTGAAAAACAAGGAGACACTGCAACCACCATAAACTCTTCTATAAAGGGTAAAGCTGTCCAAATCACGCCACAATCCATTTCAGAGGTATTTCAACTCGATGATCAAGAAGGTAAAATCTCTTTCACTAAAACCGAGTTGCAAACTGACTTCATTGAGAGAGGGTATGAAGCCACAATGATGAAGAAAATTACCTTAGAAAAAGGTTATTTTCCTTCTGCAACCAGATTTTTATTTCATACCCTCCTACTATGTGTTTCAAACAAAACCACTTCTTT
This sequence comes from Helianthus tuberosus, assembly GCA_030545235.1. Taxonomy (NCBI): domain Eukaryota; kingdom Viridiplantae; phylum Streptophyta; class Magnoliopsida; order Asterales; family Asteraceae; genus Helianthus; species Helianthus tuberosus. The sequence continues at coordinate 28,256 of JARYGA010059339.1, read as the reverse complement.
TAATGAAATCCCTTTAAAGATTCAAAATCTGGGATATGCTATTCTTCAAGGAGAAAATTTTAACTATTCTCGGGAAATTTTTAAAGATTTGGTTAATAATGTTGAAACAAAATCATTCTTACTATTTCCAAGGTTTTTAAGTTACTATTTTTCAAAGAAATTCAGTAAGGATGATTTAGCTGTAATAAACCAGGGTGATCCTACTCAAATAAACAGTTTAACTACTGAAACTTTTTCAAGGATGTTAGCACCTTGCAAAACACAAGCAGAGGTGCCTGAGCAGATTTTAGCAGTTACAACTGCTCCTCAGGTATCTGCTGCTGAGCCCACTGCTCAAGGTGATCAAAGCAGCAGCACAACTGTTTTGAAACCCACACCTACAATCACCAAAAAGCCAACAAAAAGAAAAACACAAAAACCCCCCAAACCCATCAAAAAGGCATCTCTGGAGGATGAGATACCAGAGCTCCTGCCAGTGACAACACAAAAGTCACAAGAAACCACTGCTGCTACTTCCTCACAGTAGCTGGTACAAATATCTCAACCCATAACCAAAACTCCTCCTGATTCTTCACAAAAAGAACAGGTTGTACAAATAGGGTCTCCACATCATGATGCTCTGGAAACACTCGTTTCTATCATCCACAGTCCAATGCCCGGGACACATCCTATTTCTACACCACTCATCACATCCAAAATTCCTTCACCAATAAAACCACTGTTGGATGCAATTGATTTGAACCAGGCATTATCCAGTCCTTCTCAATCACCTATTAATGAGAATATACCTCAACAACTGACTGGGTCTGATGTATCAATCTTTGCTAACCCACCAACACAACCTGAGGAGGTTACACCCCATGAGTTACAAGTAACTCTTGGTGGTAATCCAAGTGAAGCAGCCACTACAAATGTTACACCCACTGGGTTATATTTGGACAGTGGTTACATTCATAAGACTTCCTTGGAGGCAATTCCTTTTATAGCACCTCTGCCAACCACCAGTGGATTTATTTATCCTACTGGCAACATCAAAAGGTTGTCAAGTGTTGAAGGAAGAAGACCCTAGTACCAAGAAAAAGGGGCATCAGTGGTTAATGTTTGGAGTATATTCCCTACATCTACCACTGATAAAACCACTGCTAGTGGGACATCAGATGATCCCATTAACTTGGGTGATGGTTTAAAGTACCAGAAATTGACGGATCGTATTGCAAAACTTGATAACTCTGTTGCAGAACTCAAAAATATGCTACAACAGGTGTTACAAGTTCAGAAGGTACAATCAATTACTGTTCCACCTCAAGCACCTGCTCCACAAAGGGCACCTGCTACAAATGAGCTCTGGAACCTATTTCAATCTTTTCTCCAACAACAAGCTCAATTAGCAGATCAGCAACATGAAAAACATGTACAACAGCTGAGAAATACAATGGAGTCAAGATTCAAGAACACTCAGGCTGACTTAAAGGCTCTCAAAACTCAGATCTTGCACACCACTGGCACTGCTCCTCCAAAAGTACGCTTCATTTATGACCTCCCAGAAGATAATGCCAAAAAGGGGGAGAAAATTAAGGAGTGGAAAAAGAAGGGTATAGAAGATGGTCTTTATCTTGAACCAGAGAATTCAAACATGACCAAAAAGATCCCTTTGCCAGATGGCAGCAAGAAGATTGATGTGACAACAAATGCACTAGCAGAAGCAGTTGCAAGTGTGAAAAGAGATAGAGAGGCCAAAAGGAAAGCCAGGGTGGATAGAATGGATCATCCAGATCAGGGTACTTCTGGGTCAAGGGATCATGAAAATCCTGTTGAGGAAAAGAAGAGGCCTACTAGAAAAGTAAGGCAACCCAAATCCATTCCTATCAGACGTTCAAAGTCAGCTCAAAAACCACCATACAAAACAGCTGATGCAGCAGGAGTTACAAAAACTACTGCTTGTCAAACAGTTGTTTCATCAACACACACCACTTCAACACACACAACATCCACCGCTTTACCATCATCACCACCAAAAACAACACCTGCTGACATACAGCAGAAGACAGCAGATGTTATAACATTTGTTGTAATGACAACAGTGGTTGAAACACCAGTTGTTTCAACAGCTGTTAGTCAATCACAATCCACTGCCAAAACATCTACCACCACTGTTCCATCCAAAACATCATCAGTCTCTCCTAAACCAAAAAGGAGAAGGCTAATTTTAAAAGATGATGTCACATCACCACCACAAACATCTTCAAAATCTTTAGCTCTTGTCACAATACCAAAACCTGTTCCTCTCTCTTCAGTTCCAATGTACAAGCCCTTACCTCCTGCAGGTGTTCAATTTCCTCTTGAACTAGCAGCTGTTAGAGATGAAATAAAATCCTTCTACTATGAGGATGACCCTGCCAAAAGGAGTTTGCCATCAATAAAGGGATATCCTTGGCCTAAAAATGTTGATGAATACTTGGAAATCAAAGCCAAGCAAGCAGAGGATATCTCAAAAAGAAACACACAAGGGAAGTCTGACAAAGAAATTTCAAGAAATTATCAATATCTGCTCACACAAGTCAGATCCCTAGAGCAATTTGCAAAAAAATGTTAGTCAACAAATTTCTGAAAGAGCAGCTGAATCTCTGAAGAAAGACTACATTGAAAGCATCATGGCTCACAAAAAGTACAAAGGAGAGAGATATATGTACAAAGAGTGGACTGTTCTTGAGCTTGAAAATGAAGCTGCAAGAATTCAAGACATGATAAAAAGGAAGGTCACTCACACTCCTCCTAACTGGGCAAAGTTTAGAAAGAATATACCTGACAAACAGGAAGAGCTGAAGAGAATGAAAGAGGAACTGGTAGCAGCTGATTATGGTAACAAAAGACAAGTTGCTAGATGGAAAGAAGATGTGGTCAGGGCTACTTACAAAAAGTTGGAACAATTAAGAAAGAAAGATCCCACAGTTCCTCAAAAGCCTGACTATCCTGAAGCAGCGGTTTCAAAAAGACCATCAAAGCTGCAAATCAGGAGATCCACAGCTCCAGTTGGTGATGCCATCTACAAAAGAAGGCCACACAAACAGCTGATTGCTGAAACCATCAAAGAGTTAATGGAAGGTGAAGACCTTGGAAAAGAGGGTATAAAGAAAATGATCATGGAAACTCTTGGTTTGGATCAAACTGCAAGTACTGCTCAGCCAGTCATGAATAGGCCAGCCTCTCCAAATACTTCTGCAAATAAGCATCTCCCAAGAAACCCACCAGGCTCAAAAATACAAAAGTGGGAAACTGACAAACAGACCTGCGTATTGACTTTGCTCAGGTCTGGTGGAGGAGTGGAGAAAATATCAAGGGAACAAGCTCTTGGCCTGAGTCTTGAAGATTTGCAGGATCTCCTTGATCTTCCACTCAGCAGGGATGATGAAGATATAGATGCCCTAGACTTTGAATTACAATTTAAAGGTCAGATAAGGGAGCTGTTGTTGAGGCAATAAAGAATTCCACAAATAATGAAGAGTTTTGGCATTATCTGTTCCAGGGGGAGATTGTTGGGATTGAACCCTATCAGAAGAACAGATAATTAAAGCCAAAACTGGATCAGAGCAGTGGATCCAGAATAAGCAGACGTTTACAGATTAGTTCATGCAAATCTCTCCCCTTGAAAGTGGCTTTGTATCTGCTGATCTCCTATCTACTGATCTTACCAAGTGCTGATCCACAACTGCTGACTTGCATCTACTGCCAAGTGTTAAAGACTGATAGAAGACCAAAGCTCTGCTGACTCAATCTACTGCCTTGAGTCAAGTACTGCTGATCCGGACAAGCACTGCTGGGTTCACAGCAGTGGAAGGATGCAGCAGCTGTTTATGTGTCTGTTATGTATTAGATTGTAATAGCAGTAGTTACTACATCAGTGTTTGTATAGATCAGAGGTTAGAGTTTGTTAGGAGGTTAGATGTCACTTTCATGGTGACGTCAGCTAAGATGCTCAGTGGTTTGCAAGTGCCTATAAATAGTTCAGTACTTTGTACTGTTCTATTAGCTCTTTCACCACATCGTCTTCTTTGCACGAACAAACTACTGAGCTCTGGCTGAGGGGGAGTTTGCATTCTTACATCAATCATTGTAATCGTTGTTGAAACAAATTCAATCTTTCGATTCATTGTGTAAAGATGTTTGATAAAAGTATTACTCTCGTTTGATTGTATGCAAAGTTTGCTTTCATCTTATTTCCGCTGCACAACTCTTTCATTTCCATCTTAATTACAAACGAAAATACAATCAAAAAGAAACTCAGATCCAACAAAAACTCTCACCAAAGTTTCGATGGGTTCCAACGACCCAAGTTACGTGAATAACCGAAAGGATGCGTGCCATTCACCACATGCTGGTGAGAGAGCACAGTCTATTAGGCCAAAAACATGTGCTCGAAGTCCTTGAGAATAGTCGAATCACTTTGGGTAGTCAATGTCACCCACCCAGACGCTCCAATCGCTGATTTTACGTGTTTCGATTCTAAGATCGCAGCCGCTGACTCTGTGAATTGTTGATTTTTATGAGTTTTATGTGGTCTTATATGTTTATGTGTTTCAATTTTTGGAAATTTATACGCTTTTCGTTGTTCGCTTTGATAAACACCCACAACTCGCACTACACATTTATCTCAAAAATCTAACAAATCTCGCACACTATATTACTCGCTATGCTACTCGCAATCGCAACTCGCTATTTTCGATCGCAATCGCAGCTTTGAAAGATAGGTGAATACGTACAATATATGTAGGCGAATACGTGCAAAATATAGCTGAAGATGTGCATATATGGATGTAACACCACGTAAAAACGTGTCCAATTATGTAAAGACACGTGTCCTAAACTCTAAAGGTGTGAAAGATTTAATTTGAAGGACCAAAGTTATCGAACAGTGAAACTATGAAACCACAGGGACTAAAAGTGTCAACATGCCAAACTTGTGCCTCTGAATGACCTTACATGATGAATATATTCTTAAACGAGTGATTGATCGGATATAAGAAGCCGTTTATGAAAATAGTCGGAAGATTATTAAATTACAAGGGTTAAACGTGTCAACATGTCGTTTCTGACCTCTGAGTGACCTTTTAACGAAACCGAGGCTTCAAAACATTCAAATATACTCTTAAGAATAAGTGGTATAAATTTCACATGGTTTCGATATCGTTAAGCGTGTTTTCAAGACTTTGGGCCAAAAGTGTCAACTTGATGAAACTTGCTTTCATAGAGGTATTTAACGAATCGGAGCCTAACGAAGTTAGTTTATTCATCCTAGAGCATCAACATACTGACTACAAGGGCCCTACATGTCAACAATGAGGTTAAAAAGGGTTAAAAACGATCAGGGACTGAATCTGCCAACAATGAAACTTGTTTTGCCAGTTAACCCAGTCCACGCGGCCCGCGTAAGACACCCCTTAAGTCTTACGCGGCCTGCCTGAGGTCCCCAGTATCAGAAAAATGTTGACAGGTGCGGGTTTGGCTGTTCCACCGCCTTTGTCTAGTTTGTAACGACCTAGGGAGCTGTAAGTCGGTTTATTACACTAGCTAGGACACCTGGGATGATCCCAGGGCCTCCAATTACACCTGGAACTGATCTAAATTCAAGGAATTTGCTATATAAGGGAGCCTACTCTTGTGTTCATAAACACATTTGCAAATAATTCACTTGTGGGACTTGTTCTGGAGCTTCCATCAGTTAGAATAGGATTATCAAGTGAAGAAAAGTTTGCTAGGACCTTAAGTAAGCCTCTAATTTCTTGTTTAGTCATTTTAATTAGCTTAATTACTCTAAAGTCAAACTTATCATAAAATTAGTTTGACTTTCGTTTTAATTACATGTGACTTAACCACTGATCAAATTGAAAGTGGTTATAGAACCACATTAGTGTAGGTGCTTAACCCTTAAAAGGGCACCTCCTAATTATCTCGTTTGACTGGTCAATTGTCGGGTCAAAGTAGTTTGACAAAAAGTCAAACTGGACAGAATGTTTGAATATGATTAAATTTAATAAACCAGAGGTTCTAAATTATATTTTAACATTCTAATGACTTGGTAATTAATATTAAAACATGTCTTATTAGTCCTAACCCGACAATTAATAGTCTAAGGTCTGTTTATAACCGAAAGTCGCAAAAGCTTGACTTTTGCTTTGACTTTCAGTTCTGACCCATTCAAGCTTAATTCTCCCATGTTTTAAGCTTCCATTAGGACCACATTACTTAGTAGTATAACCCTCTGGAGTTATATTACATGGTGCCTAGTGGTTTGAATTATATGCACTTGATCGTAATTATGCTTAATAATGCCATAAACGCCCTTTTTACATACAACTGAGATTTTTAACAATGTGATTGGACTAACACCTTTGCTACTGATATTTAGACATGTCCTAAAAATTTGACATCAATTTGAGATCTAGAATTGAAGTTATGCTCAATAGCGTAATTAAGGACCTTTTTATTATTTAAATGGCATAATTAACATAAAGACTATATAAACCCAATTTTTTATATCAAACTTTGTACCTACTGATGTAAAATAGTATTTTGGGATTTTTGAAGATTTTTAATTATTTTTAAGCTGAGCGTAACATAGGATTATAGCTTGATTTCGGTAATTGTCGGTTTTACCCTTTTCAAGCATAAAATGAGTTTTACATAACTTTTTAGTGTCAAACCTCTTGCTACTAATTTTATATCATAAATAAAGTATTTTGAACTTTATAAACTGATCAAAAACTCAGATTTCCTGTTTTAAACCAAATACCCCTTTAAACCGACTTTTAAGCATTTTTAGCACCTAGTATAGGTCAAAACTATATTTGACATATAAAACTTATTACCCACTGATGTTTTAAGCTAATTTATATAATTATACAGTAAGCTAAAGTTTTTAAACTCATAAGTCTATTTTGACCTTTAAAGCCTACGTGAAATTACCAAAATGCCCCTACGGTGCATAGTTTGATAATATAAGATAAATTTCACATATATAAAATACCCTACTGATATAACTTATAAAAATATATATTTTTACTGATTGAATCAGATCTGAAACTCAGTTGCACAATTAAACTCTTTTATGGGCATTAAAATTACCAAAATTCCCTTGTGGGACTTATTTTGGTTTAAATTACTTTTTGGGCATATATGTTAATATCCTACTGATGTATTAATATATTTTGAGCATAATAATGATTAAGACCTGTATATAATTTATTTTGGTTACCCGTTACACGTTTACGCGTTCGGATCGGCTTATGTGACTAGTTTACATAAAATAACCGAAACGGGTCAAACCTTATCATTAAATTCTCAAATTCCAGAATGTGTTTAGTTTACCCATATTATACAAGTATCCAAGATTTTCGGGTCGAAATCTCATTCTATTTCGGTCTCTGCTTAATCAAGCTTTTAGAACCGTAAGGTCTCATTCTAGCTAGCCGGTCTAAGTCCTTGACTAAATTAAAGACCCGTTAGCATCCTAATAGGTTAATAAACCTTCTATACAGATTAAATAGCTTCCGGTAGAAGGTGCCTTCCAAAAGCTTTAGGATTTTACTGCTAGCATCAGGTAAATAATTTTAACTTATTTTCCCTTATACGGGCTTGGGATATGGTATTATAATAATACCACTTGGTCGGGTATGAAATCATTTAATCGGATTGTGATTAATAAATTTGCATAACCCGTTTTAATATGTCTTGTTTGATAACATAAACATTGACCGTGTCCTGGATATCCTCGGCTCATTTCATTAAAAATGGCCACGACCTATGCACGGGGTGTAGGCATACACCTGACAGATGCAAATGCTAAAATAATATATAAACCCACATGTTGGGAATAACTCCTTTGTGGGTTCTATAAGTGGTGAGTTGGTTAATCACGACCGGCTTCCAACCGGCCCCAATTGTAAGACAAACATGTAAATCTGTATACAAGATTATATTTAAATAATTGTCCCAAGTTATAAAAGATTTGTGCCATGTGCACTTAAATCAATTTTCTTAAATGTTTTCAAAAGAGTCAGTTAATTGTATTTACCAGTGTAAACTGACGTATTTTCTTAAAGACTGATTTGACAGGTACCTCTCGTAATAGGCTGGAGCTATAGGGTGTCATTAGAGGATCTTGCAAATCCATGAGATACCTGGAGTCTGTTGATTTTGTTTCTTTGTACATTTATGATCCGCCTGTGGATCTTATTACATTCCAGTCTGTATATTCATAAACTCGAACACTCAGACATTATGGTTTGTAATAGTTTATTCACCAAGCCTTCTGCTGTGCTATTATATTGTGTATATTGACTATGATGATATCAACTACGTCACGACACTCCCCGCCGGGCCCACCAGTAATATGTGGAAATATCGGGGTGTGACAGGTTGGTATCAGAGCAAATGCTAAAATAATATATAAAGGTAGGCATACACCTGACAGATGCAAATGCTAAAATAATATATAAACCCACATGTTGGGGATAACTCCTTTGTGGGTTCTATAAGTGGTGAGTCGGTTAATCACGACCGGCTTCCAACCGGCCCCAATTGTAAGACAAACATGTAAATCTGTATACAAGATTATATTTAAATAATTGTCCCAAGTTATAAAAGATTTGTGCCAAGTGCACTTAAATAAATTTTTATAAATGTTTTCAAAAGAGTCAGTTAATTGTATTTACCAGTGTAAACTGGCGTATTTTCTTAAAGACTGATTTGACAGGTACCTCTCGTAATAGGTTGGAGCTATAGGGTGTCTATAGAGGATCTTGCAAATCCATATGATACCTGAAGTCTGTTATTTTTGTTTCTTTGTACATTTATGATCCGCCTGTGGATCTTATTACATTCCAGTCTGTATATTCATAAACTCGAACACTCAGACAATATGGTTTGTAATAGTTTATTCACCAAGCCTTCCGTTGTGCTATATTATTGTGTGTATTGACAATGATGATTTCAACTACGTCACGATACTCCCCTCCGAGCCCACCGGTATTATGTGGAAATATCGGGGTGTGACAGGTTGGTATCAGAGCCAACATTGAGTGAATTAAACACTAACCCTTTGTGTTTAATCTCAATGACACAATAAGCACAATCCTTAGACTTCCGAGTCTAGGCTAATGACCTAGGAATTTATTCTTAACTTTCCTTTTTATTGTTTACTTTATATTATTTGTTTTGACATGAAAATGCCACCACGCGTACGAGGAAAAGGCAAAGGACCCATGCGTGGAGGACCGTCTAGCAGCACGGGACCCTTCCACAGATGTACACCTTCCGACTCGCTTACCGGCTCTGACTCAAAGGATAATTGGAGCCATAGCTTTGAACCAGCAAGACACTCTGTCTCGCTGGGGTCCTCACCATTTTGGGTTGCCCATTCCTATCGAACCCCATCATTCCCCTCTTTCACAAGGAACTCATCACTCAAACCAATCACACCACTCTTTCCAATCTCATCCTCTTCATCATTCAGATTCCACTTACTCACCTGCACAATTTAATCCTAACGCTTATGTTAACGACTTTTTGGGCTACAACCCTTTGGGACCTGAGGATCACTTTTCTCAGAAAATGGAGATGGATGACGACCCGGACCCGGATTTGCAAACAGGAACACCAGGCCACCCAATAAGCATCTCAAGCAGTTCCCCATTTCAGGGATCACCGTACCATGGGCCCGATTCATTCCAGGAGAGGATGGCTCAATATGAGTGGTTCTTTACACCATCATACCATAACTCCCCAGTCCAACCTCCCTTGGATGAACCACAACTTCGAGCTGTTACCCCACCACCCTTGCCAGTTGAGGAACCACCTCAACAGCCTCCCGAGCCGCCAAGGCGGAGGAGAAATGCTAGAATGTCCATACGTGGGGGGCCACGGTTTGCATCTCCTCGTGGCTCAAGTTTGTATCCTCCTATCCCAGAAGACCCTCAGTTGGGTGGATCATCACACGCGGTGCCGGAAGTCAACCTTCCGCCAGTTTCACACGCACCACTGCAGCCACCGTTGGGTTTTGACAACCCGATCCCAACATACCCAGGATCATCTGGGTATAATCCGTCTGGATACCCATCTGACTATGGGACTCATGATCCGTACCTCACAGCTGGACAATACAATCATCTTTACCCTTCTTCTTACCCTCCTGTTTATCCCACTGGATACTCGGCGCTGGATTTTCAATACCCGCCATACCAACAACCTCCACCGTTTCAACAGCAGCAAACTCAAGAGATTTTTGGGAGGTTAGACAGCGTTGAACATGAGACCCATGAAACCAAAAAGAAACACAATGGCTTTGTCAAGGGTCTTATGAACCTTCTCAAGGGCAAGAAAAAATAGGATGATGTTGGGTTATTTTGTTTGTCATGTAATAAAGTCCCTGCGAGGACGTTTATTTTGTTTTCATGTACCAAGTCCCTTCGTGGACTTCTTTTCGTTTCAGTAGCCCCTGCGTGGGCAGTGTTTTCAGTAGCCCCTGCATGGGCAGTTTGTGTTGTTTTTCTCAAGTCCCTTTTTGGGCAAGCTTGTACTCGTTTTGTAAGTTTAATGAAGTTATTTTGTTTTTAAATATGTATTTTATTATATTATGCTACTTCATTTCAAATTTTATCTAATCCGCCTAAGAAATTCTTAGAGGTATAACCTAGCCAGAATATTAAATGGCTATGATGGTATAACCTTTTTAAGATAATAAATCCCTGTTAACATCTGAAAATATGTTAACATTCCTGGCTGTGCGGTACGAGAAACCACACAAGCTTCCAAATGTACTTGGATCCTTCCAAGTCACTTATGTATAGCTTATATGATCAATATAAATCATGGCTAACAAACATCAATGTGATGTATACACCAGAGCATCCATTAGAGATGTATGCTTATAAGCAAAGGTGTAATAATGACAATGAAAGTTTTATTTATAAACTTCTTGTCAAAAAGGCGATGAACTTTGTTCGACCCTTAAATGATCACTGATCCAAAGGATCGTTGGTTATATTTTAATCGTCCCTGTGACAAGCTTCCTAAGCTATTTAAATGTCCTTCAAGACGAGCTTTGTGTAATATGATTATCTCTTTGATTATTATTATTATTTTTATGGTCTATATGGTTTAATAATACCATGACCATCTAGACATCAATGCGATAATCTAATGTGTAATTTAAATATATCATTTATGTTTGATATAGTATTCAGAAATGGCTGGCTCTGATGAAGCAAACAGTCATCCTACAGAAGGCAACAACACCAGGATTAATATCACTGGTGCCGAACTGCAAGCAATGATCACCGCAGCAGTTTCTCAAGCGGTAGATGCTAAGTTTAAAGAGCCGAGTATTGTTCGGTCTCAAACTCATTCAAAATCCCATTCTGAACCCCGTACTCATAGGAAAAGTGAGTCTCAACACTCATCTAACCGGGACAGTGAGCCCAAGAGGCAGGTTATCCTTGAGCCGACCCCCAGGTACACCAAGGGTTGTACCTACAAGTATTTTGTCTCCTGTAAACCGAGAGATTTTACGGGAGAAAAGGGGGCGATTGATTGTATGAAATGGTTGGATGAGATGGAGACTGTGATAGACGTCAGCGGATGTGCTAAGGAGGATATAGTAAAGTTTGTGTCTCAATCCTTTAAGGGCGATGCCCTCACTTGGTGGAAGGCATTAGTGCAAGCTACTGGGAAGGTTCCTTTGTACAATCTGTCATGGAACATGTTTGTTAATTTGGTTAAGGAAACCTATTGTCCTCAGCATGAAGTCGAACGGATAGAGACTGATTTCCTCACTTTGGTGATGAAGGATCTGGATTTTAGATCCTATGTGACTAGTTTCAATTCAATGTCTAGGTTGGTACCGTATTTAGTCACTCCTGAACCCAAACGCATTGCGCGTTTCATCGGTGGGTTGGCTCCTGAAATAAAAGGGAATGTTAAGGCCTCTAAGCCAGCCACATATAGGTCTGCTGTGGATCTATCTTTGTCCCTCACTCTTGATGTTGTGAGGAGTAGGACAAAGAAAACCACTGATGATGGGAAGAGGAAAAGAGAGGAAGACAAGTCTCCTCAGTCAAACAAAAAGGGCAAAGGGAACTCTGGTTCTAAAAAGGGGCAGTCGAATGACAAGCCCAGGTGTAAGACTTGTAACAAAAGGCATTTTGGAAAATGCAACCAAGACCCACAGGCCAAACCATGTGGGATCTGTAAAAAGAAAGGGCACAAGTCTGTTGAGTGCCGAAATATAAAGGATGCAACTTGCTATGGTTGCAATGAAAAGGGGCACATCAAAACCAATTGCCCCAAGAATGCAAAGAAGCCCGAGGAGGCAAAGAAGAACAACGCGAGAGTTTTTCAGATGCAAGCGAGGGAAGCGGTGAATGAGGAAAATTTTGTACCTTCCTCGTCAATAATAATTATGCTAGAGTCTTATTCGATTCCGGTGCTGATAAGTCTTTTATAGACCATAAGTTCTGTAAGTTATTGAACTTGCCTATTAAGACTCTAGACATAAAATATGAGGTAGAAATTGCCGACGGTACCTTAGAAACAGCTTCCACTCTTCTTGATGGATGTTCTATATCCATTAAGAATCATTCTATCCTGCTATCTCTCTTGCCAATGAAATTGGCTGGGTTTGATATAGTTTTGGGCATGGATTGGTTATCGCATAACCAAGCCCAAATTGCCTGCGATAAAAAGCTAGTTATTATCAAAACCCCTTCTGTCACTATTCAGGGAGATACCCAATACGGATTGCCCAGCAATGTGTCTATTCTCAAGTTATCGCAGTGTATGAAAAGTGGATGTGTCATTTACATGGCACAAGTGACTGTGAATTATCCGAAGCCTAAAATTGAAGATATTCCAATTATCTCTGAATATCCTGATGTCTTTCCTGACGAATTACCTGGATTACCTCCTGAGAGGCAAGTAGAGTTCAGGATAGACATTCTCCCAGGATCAGCACGTATAGCACGAGCTCCTTATCGCCTAGCGCCTACTGAAATGAAAGAGCTTAGGACCCAATTGGATGAACTATTGGAAAAAGGTTTCATACAACCTTGTTCTTCACCCTGGGGAGCTCCAATACTGTTCGTGAAAAAGAAGGACAGATCAATGCGCTTATGCATTGATTATCATGAATTAAATAAAGTAACGATCAAGAATTGTTATCCCTTGCCCAGGATCGACGACTTATTCGATCAACTCCAAGGGGCAAGCTACTTCTCGAAGATTGATTTGAGATCTGGGTATCATCAACTTAAAGTAAGAACTGAAGATGTACCTAAGACGGCATTCAGAACGAGATATGGACACTTTGAGTTTTTAGTAATGCCTTTCGGACTCACAAATGCGCCAGTAGCATTTATGGATCTCATGAATAGGGTCTGCAAGCCATATTTAGATAAATTTGTCATCGTCTTTATCGATGACATACTTATCTACTCTCGTAATCAAATTGATCACGAGAAGCACCTTCGATGCATTTTAGGATTGCTCCGACAGGAGAAATTATATGCTAAATTCTCCAAGTGCGAGTTTTGGCTTCGCAAAGTCCAATTCCTTGGACATGTTGTTAGTGAGAGTGGAATCCAAGTTGATCCTGCTAAGGTAGAAGCCGTAATGAATTGGGAAGCACCCAAGACTCCTACCGAAATCCGAAGTTTTCTAGGTTTAGCTGGATATTATAGAAGGTTCATTGAGAACTTCTCAAGAATAGCTGCACCATTAACTTCTTTGACCCGTAAAAATGTTAAGTTTGATTGGGGTCCAAAACAACAAGAATCCTTTGAGATTCTTAAGAAGAAATTGAGCAATGCTCCAGTGTTAACCTTACCTGATGGAATTGAAGAGTTTGTCGTATACTGTGATGCTTCACACACTGGTATAGGTTGTGTGCTTATGCAGCGAGGCAAGGTGATTGCCTATGCATCACGACAATTAAAAGTGCATGAGAAGAATTACACCACCCACGATTTGTAGTTGGGTGCCGTTGTATTCGCACTAAAGTTATGGAGACATTATTTGTATGGAACTAAATGTGTGATCTTTTCTGATCACAAAAGTCTCCAACATTTGTTCAATAAAAAAGAGCTCAATATGAGACAACGTCGATGGATGGAAACCTTAAATGACTATGATTGCGAATTTCGCTACCATCCTGGTAAAGCGAATGTGGTTGCTGATGCTCTAAGCCGAAAGGAAAGAGTTAAACCAATTAGGATCAATGCCAAGAGCATTGAATTAAAGAATAGTCTGAATGAAAGACTATTAGCTGCACAGAAGGATGCTGTTTTGGAAGTTAATCTTCCAAATGAAAAGTTGGGTGTAACTGTTGAGCAGTTAGCGCCTGGGAAGGATGGAATCCTCAGAATGAATGGTAGAATTTGGGTTCCTATTCATGGAGGACTTCGAGATGTAATCCTCCAAGAAGCTCACAACTCCAAATACTCAGTTCACCCTGGAGGTGACAAGATGTATCATGATTTGAAGGCTAATTATTGGTGGATAGGTTTGAAGAAATCTATTGCCACCCATGTAGCTAAGTGCCTGACTTGTGCTCAGGTTAAAGCTGAACATCAAAAGCCATCAGGTCTACTACAACAACCAGAACTCCCTACATGGAAGTGGGAGATGGTAACCATGGATTTCATAACCAAGTTACCTAAAACAAGGCATGGAAATAATACCATTTGGGTAATTGTTGATAGACTGACTAAGTCAGCTCATTCCTTGCCCATCAAGGAGACTCATAGCTCCGACAAGTTAGCCCAGTTATACGTAGACAGGATTGTAGCTCTACATGGAGTACCAGTAGCTATTATCTCTGATTGGGATACTAGATACACCTCACATTTTTGGAAAAGTTTCCAACAATCTTTGGGCACGCGTTTGAATTTTAGCACTGCTTACCATCCTCAGACTGATGGACAGAGTGAGCGTACAATTCAAACTTTGGAAGACATGCTTTGTGTGTGTGTTATTGATTTAGGGGGTAGTTGGGATGACCACCTACCATTAATAGAGTTCTCCTATAACAATAGCTACCATACAAGCATTAAGGTTGCGCCTTTTGAGGCATTATATGGTAGGAAATGCAGAACGCCTGTCTGTTGGGCAGAAGCAGGAGAAGCTCAGTTGTCAGGACCTGATATAGTCCTTGAAACAACGGACAAGATTGTCCAGATTCGTGATCGCCTAAAAGCTGCCAGGGATAGGCAGAAAAGTTATGCTGATGAGAGGCGAAAACCTCTAAAGTTTGAGATAGGGGATAAAGTTCTATTGAAAGTGTCACCCTGGAAAGGTGTGATGCGTTTTGGTAAGAAGGGTAAGTTAAGCCCTAGATATATTGGACCATTCGAGATTATCGAATGTGTCGGTAGTGTAGCTTATAAGCTAAACTTGCCTGAGGAGCTGAGTGGAATCCATAATGTATTCCATATATGTAATCTCAAGAAATGCCTAGCTGATGAATCATTGGCTATGTCTCATAAAGACGTGCAAATTGATGAAAGCTTGAGGTTTGTTGAAAGACCTATATCGATTGAGGATCGACAGGTTAAAAAGCTCCGAAGAAATTATGTACCTATAGTAAAGGTCAAATGGGATGCCCGTAGAGGTCCCGAATATACGTGGGAAGTTGAGTCTACTATGCGACAAAAGTACCCTCACTTATTCCAGTAAATCTCGGGGTCGAGATTTCTTTTAAGGGGGTGAGGATGTAACACCACGTAAAAATGTGTCCAATTATGTAAAGACACGTGTCCTAAACTCTAAAGGTGTGAAAGATTTAGTTTGAAGGACCAAAGTTATCGAACAATGAAACTATGAAACCACAGGGACTAAAAGTGTCAACATGCCAAACTTGTGCCTCTGAATGACCTTACATGATGAATATATTCTTAAACGAGTGATTGATCGGATATAAGAAGCCGTTTATGAAAATAGTCGGAAGATTATTAAATTACAAGGGTTAAACGTGTCAACGTGTCGTTTCTGACCTCTGAGTGACCTTTTAACGAAACCGAGGCTTCGAAACATTCAAATATACTCTTAAGAATAAGTGGTATAAATTTCACATGGTTTCGATATCGTTAAGCGTGTTTTCAAGACTTTGGGCCAAAAGTGTCAACTTGATGAAACTTGCTTTCATAGAGGTATTTAACGAACCGGAGCCTAATGAAGTTAGTTTATTCATCCTAGAGCATCAACATACTGACTACAAGGGCTCTACATGTCAACAATGAGGTTAAAAAGGGTTAAAAACGATCAGGGACTGAATCTGCCAACAATGAAACTTGTTTTGCCAGTTAACCCAGTCCACGCGGCCCGCGTAAGACACCCCTTAAGTCTTACGCGGCCCGCCTGAGGTCCCCAGTATCAGAAAAATGTTGACAGGTGCGGGTTTGGCTGTTCCACCGCCTTAGTCTAGTTTGTAACGACCTAGGGAGCTGTAAGTCGGTTTATTACACTAGCTAGGACACCTGGGATGATCCCAGGGCCTCCAATTACACCTGGAACTGATCTAAATTCAAGGAATTTGCTATATAAGGGAGCCTACTCTTGTGTTCATAAACACATTTGCAAACAATTCACTTGTGGGACTTGTTCTGGAGCTTCCATCAGTTAGAAGAGGATTATCAAGTGAAGAAAAGTTTGCTAGGACCTTAAGTAAGCCTCTAATTTCTTGTTTAGTCATTTTAATTAGCTTAATTACTCTAAAGTCAAACTTATCATAAAATTAGTTTGACTTTCGTTTTAATTACATGTGGCTTAACCACTGATCAAATTGAAAGTGGTTATAGAACCACATTAGTGTAGGTGATTAACCCTTAAAAGGGCACCTCCTAATTGTCTCGTTTGACTGGTCAATTGTCGGGTCAAAGTAGTTTGACAAAAAGTCAAACTGGACAGAATGTTTGAATATGATTAAAATTAATAAACCAGAGGTTCTAAATTATATTTTAACATTCTAATGACTTGGTAATTAATATTAAAACATGTCTTATCAGTCCTAACCCGACAATTAATAGTCTAAGGTCAGTTTATAACCGAAAGTCGCAAAAGCTTGACTTTTGCTTTGACTTTCAGTTCTGACCCATTCAAGCTTAATTCTCCCATGTTTTAAGCTTCCATTATGACCACATTACTTAGTAGTATAACCCTCTGGAGTTATATTACATGGTGCCTAGTGGTTTGAATTATATGCACTTGATCGTAATTATGCTTAATAATGCCATAAACGCCCTTTTTACATACAACTGAGATTTTTAAAAATGTGATTGGACTAACACCTTTGCTACTGATATTTAGACATGTCCTAAAAATTTGACATCAATTTGAGGTCTAGAATTGAAGTTATGCTCAATAGCGTAATTAAGGAGCTTTTTATTATTTAAATGGCATAATTAACATAAAGACTATATAAACCCAATTTTTGACATCAAACTTTGTACCTAATGATGTAAAATAATATTTTAGGATTTTTGAAGATTTTTAATTATTTTTAAGCTGAGCATAACATAGGATTATAGCTTGATTTCGGTAATTGTCGGTTTTACCCTTTTCATGCATAAAATGAGTTTTACATAACTTTTTAGTGTCAAACCTCTTGCTACTGATTTTATATAATAAATAAAGTATTTTGAACTTTATAAACTGATCAAAAACTCAGATTTCGTGTTTTAAACCAAATACCCCTTTAAACCGACTTTTAAGCATTTTTAGCACCTAGTATAGGTCAGAACTATATTTGACATATAAAACTTATTACCCACTGATGTTTTAAGATAATTTATATAATTATACAGTAAGCTAATTTTTTTAAATTCAGAAGTCTATTTTGACCTTTAAAGCCAATGTAAAATTACCAAAATGCCCCTACGGTGCATAGTTTGGTAATATAAGATAAATTTCACATATATAAAATACCCTGCTGATATAACTTATAAAAATACATATTTTTACTGATTGAATCAGATCTGAAACTCAGTTGCACAATTAAACTCTTTTATGGGCATTAAAATTACCAAAATGCCCTTATGGGACTTATTTTGGTTTAAATTACTTTTTGGGAATATATGTTAATACCCTATTGATGTATTAACATATTTTGAGCATAATAATGATTAAGACCTGTATATAATTTATTTTGGTTACCCGTTACGCGTTTACGCGTTCGGATCGGCTTATGTGACTAGTTTACATAAAATAACCGAAACGGGTCAAACCTTATCATTAAATTCTCAAATTCCAGAATGTGTTTAGTTTACCCATATTATACAAGTATCCAAGCTTGTCGGGTCTAAATCTTATTTTATTCCGGTCTCCGCTTAATCAAGCGTTTAGAACCGTAAGGTCTCTTTCTAGCTAGCCGGTCTAAGTCCTTGACTAAATTAAAGACCCATTAGCATCCTAATAGGTTAATAAACCTTCTATACAGATTAAATAGCTTTCGGTAGAAGGTTCCTTCAAAAAGCTTTAGGATTTTACTGCTAGCATCAGGTAAATACTTTTAACTTATTTTCCCTTATACGGGCTTGGGATATGGTATTATAATAATACCACTTGGTCGGGTATGAAATCATTTAATCGGATTGTGATTAATAAATTTGCATAACCCGTTTTAATATGTCTTGTTTGATAACATAAACATTGGGGGTTAATCTGACCGTGTCCTGGATATCCTCGACTCATTTCATTAAAAATGGCCACGACCTATGAACAGGGTGTAGGCATACACCTGACAGATGCAAATGCTAAAATAATATATAAACCCACATGTTGGGGATAACTCCTTTGTGGGTTCTATAAGTGGTGAGTTGGTTAATCACGACCGGCTTCCAACCGGCCCCAATTGTAAGACAAACATGTAAATCTGTATACAAGATTATATTTAAATAATTGTCCCAAGTTATAAAAGATTTGTGCCATGTGCACTTAAATCAATTTTCTTAAATGTTTTCAAAAGAGTCAGTTAATTGTATTTACCAGTGTAAACTGACGTATTTTCTTAAAGACTGATTTGACAGGTACCTCTCGTAATAGGCTGGAGCTATAGGGTTTCATTAGAGGATCTTGCAAGTCCATGAGATACCTGGAGTCTGTTGTTTTTGTTTCTTTGTACATTTATGATCCGCCTGTGGATCTTATTACATTCCAGTCTGTATATTCATAAACTCGAACACTCAGACATTATGGTTTGTAATAGTTTATTCACCAAGCCTTCCGCTGTGCTATTATATTGTGTATATTGACTATGATGATATCAACTACGTCACGATACTCCCCACCGGGCCCACCAGTAATATGTGGAAATATCGGGGTGTGACAATGGACTACCTGCTTCTATACTTACGTGGACTACGTGATTATGCGCTTACGTGCTTATGTGGAATATGTGCCTACGTGACTATGTGCCTATGTGATTAGACGTGTTCCTGTGCTTTATATAAAGTAGACTTGGGCGATACGCTAGACTACACTAGATTTAATCGAATTCTCGTTTGAATCCTATGACGATGTCTGTTGCAGACAATGTCGTCATTTGGATCGTATACCTCACGCGCCGCTCACCGCAACCACGTGGATAAGCGCATCGCTTCTCTAGTCACCAACAAATGGCTAAGGTCATTCTGCAAATCTTCAGTGAACTCAATGAAAAAGCTAGCAAGTCCTCTAAGGAATCAAGAACTGACTCGCCGAAAGCTAATTTTAGCTTCAAGCAGTTTAAGGCCTGCGACCCCAAAGACTTCACTGGTGAAGACGGGTCTACTGCCATGTTTCAATGGTTCGATTCAATTGAAGTCACTATGCGCCAAAGCAGCTGTCCCGATAACCTCTGCACTGTCAACGCAACTGGCATTTTCCAAACCAGGGCCTTGGACTGGTGGACTGCCGAAAGAAACAGGTGAGGGAACGATGCAGCCGATGGGCTTACTTGGGAAGAGTTGAAGGAAATCATGATGAAGGAATTCTGCCCTCCCCACGAGCTTCAAAAGCTGGAGGCGAGTTTTGGAACATCAAGCAAAAGGGTGGCGACAATGCTGGTCTTACTACGCGCTTTAAGCAGCTTAGCATAATCTGTCCTGGCCAAGTCTCTACTCCTGACATCACCATCAATAAATACATCTGTACTTTACCGGATTGTGTTGCTGACTTCGTGCAAGCCGCCAAGACTACAACAATTGAGGAGACCTTCCTGCTCGCTGCCGAGATTAACGACAAGCGAGTTCGGGTTGGTTACTTCGATAAAACCACCAAAAGTCTTCATCAAGTTACCGCTGCATCCCACCGCTGAAACCGCCGCACCACAAGCTTCCAAGACTTCACGTCGCAAGCGCAAGAACAATAACAACAAGAACTATGCATTCACTGCCGCTCCACTCAATGCGGTCCCTGCCCAACCTCAGAACCAGAACCGCCAGGTAGCAACACCAGCGACCAATGCACCGCCAGCTAAGCGTGCATATACTGGTCCACATCCGATGTGCCCTACCTGTGCTTACCATCATCCTGTTGGGATCGCATGTAGATTTTTTGTTCACTGCAACCTCTAAGGCCACTTTACTTCCAATTGTCGTACTGGTCCCCGTCAAGCTCAAGCTCAAGTCCAAGCTCCTGCACTGCCCGCTCCACTTCCCGCTCCTCAGGGGCAACAAGCTGCTCCTGCCCCTGCTGCTCATGCAAGAGCCTGCTATGCGTGTGGTGATCCCAACCACTTCGCGAATGTTTTCCCGAACAGAGTGGTAAAGCAAGAGCCACAGCAGCAACCAGCACAACAACAACATCAGCAGCAGCAGCAGCAGCAGCCAGCTCAGCAAGCAGCCCGTGGGCGAGTTTTCAACATCAACGCCCGCCAGGCCCAAGCAGACAACAACGTGGTTAATGGTACGTTTCTCGTAAATGGTATTTATGCTTCGTGTTTATTTGATACTGGAGTCGATAACTGTTTTGTATCGTTCAAATTCTAGAGACTCCTAAACCATAAACGCGTTAATCTCCCATCAACATTCAACGTAGAAGTTGCCACTGGAAGAACTGTCATCGTTAGTTCCGTTCTACGTGATTGTACCCTGGAGCTCAATAGTCACGTTTTCCCAATTAATCTTATCCCAATGCAGCTCGGTAACTTCGACGTCATAGTAGGCATGGATTTTCTTCGCGAAAATCATGCTGAAATTGTTTGTTTTGAAAAGATGATCCACTTATCTCTTTCAAACGGTGATCAATTGTATGTCTATGGCGAAGTCGCTTCGAAGAAATTACAACTCGTGTCATGTGTCCAAGCAAGCAAGTATCTCCGCAAGGAATACAGAGCTTTCTTGGCACACATTGTAGTAGTGGAGAAGGAAAAGAAAGAGAAGGCAATGGAAAAGGTGCCTGTGGTTCGTGATTTTCCTAACGTCGTTCCTGATGATTTACCTGGCTTACCGCCATTTTATGATATCGATTTTCGAATTGACCTCATTCCTGGAGCAAATCCTGTCGTCAAAGTGCCTTATCGTCTCGCTCCATCTGAAATGCGCGAACTCTCGAGTCAACTACAGGAATTGCTCGATAAAGGCTTCATTCGCCCTAGCACCTCTCCTTGGGGCGCACCCATCCTTTTCGTCAAAAAGAAGGATGGATCGTTCCGGATGTGTATCGATTATAGGGAATTGAATAAGCTGACTGTCAAGAATCGCTATACCCTACCCCGAATCGATGACTTGTTTGATCAATTACAAGGTGCTACGTGTTTCTCGAAGATTGATTTACATTCAGGTTATCACCAGTTACGCATCCAAGAGGACGATATACCCAAAACCGCCTTTCGAACTCGCTACGGCCATTATGAGTTTGTTGTTATGCCCTTTGGTCTAACTAACGCCCCCGCAGTCTTTATGGATCTAATGAATCATGTGTGTAAACCCTTTCTCGACCGTTTCGTCATCGTGTTTATCGATGATATCCTGATCTATTCTAAGTCAAAAGTCGAACACGCGCAACATCTCCGTTTGGTTCTTGAACTGCTCCAAGGAAATCGCCTCTATGCCAAGTTCTCCAAGTGTGAATTTTGGCTTGAGGAGGTTCAATTTCTCGGTCATATTGTTAATAGTCAAGGTATTCACGTCGACCACGCGAAGATCGAAGCAGTTAAGAGTTGGATTACACCAAGGAACCCGTCTGAAGTTCATTCTTTTCTTGGATTGGCGGGTTATTATCACCGATTCATCGCAGATTTCTCAAAAATCGCTGTTCCTCTCACCTCTCTTATGCACAAGGACAAACCTTTTGTTTGGGGAACCAAACAAGAGGAGGCCTTTCAAACCCTCAAACGTACGTTTGCAATGCTCCTATACTAGCATTACCCAACGAAAATGATGACTTTGTAGACTATTGCGATGCCTCTAACCTCGGCCTCGGTTGCATTCTTATGCAACGGGACAAGGTTATCGCGTACGCCTCTCGTCAGCTCAAGGTCCACAAGAAGAACTATACAACCCACGATCTCGATAGCATGTTACGATAGCCATGGACTTCATAACGAAACTTCCGCGCACGCCAACATGTCACGATAGCATCTGGGTTATCGTTGATCGTCTTACCAAAGCTGCTCATTTTCTGTCGATACGAGAAGACTTTAAGTTGGAACGATTAGCAGGGAACTCGAAACTGCTATGAAGGCTAAGTATCCACAGCTTTTCGATACGCGTGCGCCTTAATTTCGGGACGAAATTCCCTAAAGTAGGGGAGGCTGTAACAACCTGTCTTTTCGAAGTCAAAGTACAAGTCAAAGTCAAAGGAAGAAAAGATTGCTAATCCGATCTGTCATTCCTGACTTAATCATTGCTTGTACTCTCAAACCTCGTTAATCGATACTTTAGTTTACACTTTTTAGTTGTATTATGTGGAGTAACAATGCAATAAACGCAGTTAAACGCTAATCTACTTAACGTTATCACATCGCTATAGCGTCGCAACTCGAATTGCAGGTTATGAATATTGTTTTACGTGTGAGTGCTATTATGTGTTACTTGAGCATGTTTATATTGTTTCGAGGTGATTATTCGCAAACGCAATCGCAGCTCTATCGCAACGAGATCTCATTGCGAACTCGAAATTTAAGGTTTACTTTTGTGATTGGTAGGAGTTATATTATTTGTGTAACTAAAGTGTAACACTATCGCATCGCTTACTCACAATGCATCGCAATGCTCAACGCACGAAACAAAAAGTCGGAAGCCAGCTCACACAAGCCATCTGATCGAAGGACCATTCGACCGAATGGTCATCCGCCTGGATGACCATCCGATCAGATGGCGATCCGATCAGAAGGCCATCCAACCCATTAACCCACACCGCCTCTTCTCCTCTTCCCCTTTAAATACTAGCCTGTCACATCACTGTTTATGATGTGACAGCTCTTCTCCGACCCTTCGTATTCTCAGGCCATTTTCCCTTCTCGATTCTTGTAAGTTTCTACTCTAAATCTTGTACTTCCATCGTCCACACACACTTTCTCATCATCTTCTTCATCAAATCTCAACTTTTCATCATGAAATCCGTGGATTTGGGCTGTTCAAGGATGATGTCATCATGGGTTCTCATGAACACCAAAGTATGATCTCATCCCACCAAGAACAACTTAGATCTAAGGGATTTCTACAACATTTAAACACTGATTTCACCTAAATCTAAACATTTTCAGCTAGATTCAAACTTTTCTTCAAACTTCTTTCACTTTTACTCAAAACCGATAGAATCCACGCTCGTCCAGACCTTCTACTCATTCTCTAGTGTAGTGCCAGTCTGAGAACAACCCACTATCGAAGAGAGGATCGACTTACGGGTTGAACATGAGATTCCTTCAAGAACAGTTACTGACCGAACAGGGTGATTCCCATCCGATCGGACGACTTGGACTCGATGGGGTCTCTGTTGCTTAACACGTTGTCATGCCATCTCGGTCAAACCACAAACTTTCCTAGCAAATTTTACAAGTTTTCAAACAAACAGGTTACCCAGTCAGATAGCCGTCCGCTTGGATCACCATCCGACCGAACGACTATTCGTCCAGGTGACTTGTGATTTTCAACACTTAACCAATTTTGCAAAACTTCAAGGAACGTCAGTTCCAACAAGTCGCCATCCGACCGAACGGTCATCCGTCCGGATGACCATCGGGCCGGATGACCTAAATTGTAGGAACACTTCTCCTTTTACAAAATGCTACAACGAAAACTTCAAAGTTCATACACAAACACATCCCTCCCAAACGGACAACCCTCTGACCGAAAGGTCGTCCGTCTGGATGACCATCCGTCCGGAAGGTCATCCGATTGGATTACTATCTGTCACTCACTCCACTCGACACCGTTTTACGCACCGTTCAACACTTATACTGTCGTACTGTGTTCAGGCTAACTCTTCAGCGCTCCCTTCAATCCAAGACTGTGTTTATTCGTTAAACACGCTTTGTGAGTATACTCGACCCCTTTTTGCTTAACGCACTTTTGGGTGTTACATACGTTACCTATAACAAATCACCTCAACCACACAACGCAAACACATTTTATACGCTAACCGCTCTGCATGTTATACGTTTTATTCGATGATTACTTGTATGTTATGTTTGCACAGTGATTGTTGCCTGACACCTTAGCAACGATAGTACCATAGTTTGGACTCAGCACCTGTCGTGGACAGGGGTTGTTAAGGGCTTTTCTTCACATGTCACAGTGGTGATATGTGTTGCGCATTCTACAACTCGCAGTCACGTCTGTGCATATTTCATTATCAATAACTTACTTGCTTCACATTTCTACGTGTACATGCTGGTTATGTGTAAATCGCTTTCGCTACTACTATACTATTAAACTTGTATGCTCACCTTTACACTATGTGTATTGACTTTATTTTAACATATGTGGCAGGTGCTTAGGATGCTTTTGTTTGCTAGCTGCTATGGAAATCGAGCTAGGAGAGTCTAGAAACGAATTAAATAAAATCTGAGTTGTCGGAACAATTTATTTGTCTTTGAGAACTATGTCTGTAATAACTGTTTTACTTAATATGTTATAGTATGGGACATGACGTTAAATATTTGGTAATTATAGCTGTTATGGATTCTCCTGGACAATCTGTTACGCTCAGTGTCGCGCCCCGATGTTTCCGCCATCGGTTGGGGTGTGACAGGATCGACAGCAGACTTCAAAGGTGGTGAAGTAGCGGGATTGATCAAGGTGAAATAGTAAGGATGTTACCCTGTTTGTGGTTGATGGTTCAAGTGTTTGGACAAGTTTTAAGGAGTCGGAAAATCGGAAAAGAGGGGGTACGGTGGTCTGTTGGCTACAACAAAGGTATTGATGAAAGCAAACACAAGAGACCGAGTATTAAGGTGGAAGAACTTCAGGTCTTACTTGGTATTTAAGACCTATGAGGAACTTAACAAGATTATGGTGGGTGATTGTTGGAACTAATCTTGTCGATACTCAAAAATAGGAGGATTTAAATTTAAACGGTTTATTTTTACTTGTACTTTATTTCAGTAGTAAGATTCAGGATTTATAATAGTGTTATATTATTTGGTTTCCATATACAAGTATGTTGTTCTCCAATGGGGTTGTTTAGTATTAATAGAGATTATATGTTTAGAGTTTTTCTTGTTAAATCTATTGTTTGATTATATTGAAAAATGCCTGATTTCGAACACTAGTCACTATTTTTCTATGCTCGGGCCAGGTCAATTCAATTAATAAAAATACAAGATTATTAGAAATGAAAAAATAAGTACTTTCTAAAATTGTTTCTTATGGGCTTTCATTTTTTAAAAACGGTCAATTACATCTTTAATCGAAATGGTCATAAAAAGTATTTTTTATATAAGCATCACCTATAAGATGACGATTGGGGATGTTAGTGGCGACAAAGTTCTTAATTGTCGTGAGTTTCACTTGGCTGACAGGAGGGAGTAGAGACTTACAACTTGCAAGTTTGTTGATGTGCAAAAAATTAGAAAATTAGATTTAATAATATGGGGAATTTGGTTAATGTTATGGGCATATTTAAGTTGTGGGTAATTAGACCTAGGTTAAGGGTAGTTGTAATTGGACTTGTTTTCTTCAAAGCAATCTCAATAAGAAAACAATGTTTATGCTTACTATGTTGATAATTCACGGATTGCACAAATCAGGTATTAGGTCAGAACTAGAATTGGGTAAGGCCTAATCGGGTCCAAATGGGACTTGATTTTCCAAGGAACCGGGTAGGAACCGAACCTGGCTTCTACATGTATAGATGGGTACCTGATTTGCCCGTGTAGGTCGGGTCGGGTCTGGTTCCTACCTGGAAACCGGGTATTCTTTAAAAAACGTTTTTAAACATTAGAACTGGTAATATGTATGTTTTTTTCCCGTTGGAGCCGTTTTTTAAAAAAATTTAACCCTCCCAATCGGGTATAGCTAGGTATTAAGTTTCGTTTTTTAAAAAGAAAATATCAAGTAACAAAACAAATAAAACATTTTCTGTTTATTGTTGATACTTCACAAACAAATGAAAACACTTTCATCAATGTTCAAGGGTTGTCTTGTCTTATATACGATCCACTGCATCCAAATGATCTTTTAGACAAATGAGTATCGCCATTGACTCGGGAGGGAGTCTTGTTCTTTGTAACGCCAATACCTTGCCACTAAGAGAAAAAATAGATTATGAAACTTCCATAGAAGCTTGGACAGTTAGTAAATCACGGGCCATGGAGGATAGAATCGGAAATTCGGTTTCCTTCCCTTTCTACCAAGCCAAAATTTCCATGTTGTAATAATCTTCGGTAGACATAGTCCATACAAAATCCAATGCACTATACCTACCAAGATCACTTGTTGTAGTGTCACCCTTTGACGTTTTGCCGACACATCCCGAACAACATTCTGCATAGTCATAGTCGGGTCCCGTATCGAGTTACTACTAGTACTTGAGCTTCATTCATGAAACACGTTTATGTTTGTGGTCAACCCATATTTAATATTATTCCAACTTGGTTACAAAAGCGGATCAATTTCATATTCTTTCGAAAGACTATTATGAAAAACTTTTAAAGTCCCAGCTTAGGTTAAAGCACTTTCAAACACATGAAAAGTTAAATTCCAACGACTAGGTACGTCCCAGTTAGTACCTAAATATTTGGCAACGACATCGTCAGAAATTTTGATATTTTTGTTTTTCCACTTTTAAAACATTGTTCTAAAAGCTCTTATAAATTCACCAATAAGTTATTTTGTAATTTAAATGCTTTTATTGCATTATCTATATTTTTAAATAAATTTGTGGCGTTTGTGGAGATGGGAAACTTTCAAACACAATTGTACGCTTCATCATTTGCCACGAATTGGGATCTATCCAATGAGGGGTGACACAAATGTATGATTTTGTTGAACTATATGGAGCGGACCAAACATCGCTGGTTAAGTTCACACCATTGTTTAATATTTCAAAAAAATACAATTAAATCATTTTTTTTTTGTTTTATTCCACAATTTTAAACAAGGACGTCTAAGTTTGTTACGACTTACGTGAATGTAACGAGGTTGAAGCGTCTCTCTAATCATTGATGTCAACTGAGTGTTTTCTAAGTGGTTGAACGACAAATCTTCTTGAATCACCAACTTCGTCATTCTATCCCGAAACGCATCGGGTCGTAACGAAATATTGTACTAATCACCACCCAATTTAGGTTGTCTGGCATCCGACGTTGAAGTTTCTTTTTATGCCTTGCAACATTTCCTTTGAATATGCTTATTCAAAGTAGTGTTGGAATTACTTTTTAACAAAGAGCCTCAAAACTTGCAACGAGCATTCATTTCCATCGAATCCCAACTGCATCAAATTTCCTTGTTCTGATTATGTGGAATAGTCTGAACAACGAATGTGGTGGAGGAAGAACCGAAACCAAAGGATGATGTTGATTTGGATGCCATAACGAGTGTAAAAGAAAGTGTAGATGCTAGAAAGTGTAGAACGAGCGTAAAGCCGGAGTATTTTTTTACCTTCTTTTAACTATTTATACTCATTTGGGGGGGGGGGGGGGGGGGGGGGTATATGGGATCCAGAACTGGGTAGGAACTGATTTTTTTAAAAATATGGAGAATCGGGTAGGAACTATCTCTGGATGCCACCGGGTAGGACCCGGAACCGGTTCCAGGTCGGTCCGCTGTATCGGATCTGAAACCGGGTATTTT
>JARYGA010059338.1:0-24884 GCA_030545235.1 Helianthus tuberosus | reverse complement strand
AGGGTTCGAAGGATCAATGTTTTCGAAAGATTCCCCACCGAAGGATCCTTATCCTTCGAGAACTTACTGTAGACCGAAAGATGAACACTGTTGAGTGTCGAACAATGACTTCGAAAGACTCCCCAGTCGAAGGATCCTTGTCTTTCGAGAATGAGCAGTGTACCGAAAGATATATGTTTCGAATGTATTCCTTGGAACGAAAGATAAGTCTCACACTTCGAAGGATGCTCGAAGGATAACTATCTGTCGAACCTCCTTTGGTCGAAAGATGATCTTTCGACTTCGAAGGATATCTTTCGAACTAGCTCTGACACAGTTGACAAATCGGACAGTTTGGTGAAAAGTTGACGGGTTGGTAGAAACTTTCTGCAGAAAGTATGGTCAGACCATATCTTTCAGGTCTGAGCATGCAGGTTTTCACCAACCAGGTAATGATCAATATTTTAAACAAAGTACAACTTCCAACACACAAACACTTGGTAAATCAAAATTTTAAGATCAAAGTGTATTTTTATCAAGAACACAACCCAGAAATATGAGATTTCTGATGAACCGAAGGTTTTCCGAAACCGGAATTTTGCTTGAAACTTCACTAAAAACCAACTTTTAATATGTGAGTATGAAAAGTATAGTGGTTTTTATAAAAACTTCCAGCAAAACACCAAGATTTCAGCCGTTTTTAACACGTTTTCCAGAAAAATATGAACTTTAAATCCCGAAAAACACAAGAACACCTCGGTTTTAACAAGGAGAAGAGCCAAGGCTCTGATACCACTTGTAGGTCCGGCTAGGGGAGGATCTAGTCGCCTAATCCTTGTATACGAACCACTCCGGTTGTGCGGAATCCAACCGAAATAGCAAACCGAGATAGAACACGCAATAACACGACACACGATATTCAACGATTAACACCACTTGTATTAAACGTATGAAAGGTCCGGTTACAGCTCAATGTTTACAAATCAGCTCTGCAAACTCTCTCTAGTGTGTGTGTGTGTTCCTAATCTGTCTGAGTGTCCAACCTTCCGACTATCGAAATGAACACAACACACGGGTATTTATACCCGAACACAACAGGTCTGGTCGAAGGATCATGCAGACTGGTCGAAAGATCATCTTTCGACCACAAGCAGCTCGAATGATCAACATGAATCACGAAAGATGGGATCTTTCGTGGTCCATCTATCGAAGGTCCATCTTTCGAGCAGGTCATCGAAGGATATAAGTGATCCTTCGATGACACATCCTTCGACCCAACATCTTACACACATAATGTTGACTGTTTGGCCAAGTCAAACCAGGAGGATGGTTGACTTGGTCAAACTTACAGACTAACAAAGACATCGTTTTACATTGTGACCGAATACAGACAAAGTGCAGACATAAGTGCACCAACACATAGTCCCGTTGAGAGCTGAGTATTATAGAAAGGTGATGAAAGATGACACATATGCTAAAAGGCATGAAAAGGAGATCAGATATGCCATGTTATCGTGTCTAAGAAAAAGGGATGAAGAGAGAATGAAGAAGAGTGTTGAAGAGATGGTGAACAATCTGAAGAAGAATGCTGAAGAGGTTAACACAGAAGCTGTTGAAGTTGAAGAAGCTGTTACTGAAAAACAGCAGACTGAAGAAGAGGTGAAGAAAGAAGAAAAGAATGAGAATTTGGAAGATGGTGATGCTGGTGATGAAGTTAGTGTTGAAAAGAAGCAAGATGATGCTGATCTGATGCAGACAATAGCTGCTGAAAACACCGAAGTGCCAATCACTGAGGTAAATTCTGATTCTGATAACTTGGAACTGATTGATCAGTGCAAGAAATGCATGGAACCGTGCAGAGCTTGTACTGAAAAAGATGAGCAATTCAAAACAAGAGATCTTGAATTCACAAAAATTGAAAACATTTTCAAAGAAAAATGCAAAGAAATGCTAGAAAAAGATAAAGTTTTTAAAGAAAATGATGAAAAACTTTTAGAAAAATGTAACAAATTAGAAAAGGACAATGAAGTTTTGAAAGAAAATGTTTTGAAAATGACAAATGAATGTGAACAAAAAGAAATTGCTTGTCAAGAAATGAAAAAGGAATATGACTCTATGAAATTAGCATATCACATTACAAAAGAGTCATATGAAAAAGTGAAAGACGAAATGAAATATGCTCAATCAAGAATGAATTATCTATCTGAAACAACCAAAGAGCTTAAACGAATGTATTCTATAAAACAAGATGTTGTTAATTACTATATTGAGGATGTTGCTAAGTTAAAGCGACAGATTGCTGATTTAGAAAAGGAAAACAACAAGTTAAAGAGTTACCACATGTCGTCATATGTGCTTGAACGAATTTTCAATATAAAACCGGGTGATGGTGAGTCTGAGCAGAACAAGAAAGGCATTGGCTCAGAGTTTCATCAAGTTCCACCACCGGGAAAATTTGCATTTTATGATGAGGAAAAGGTCGAAAAAGCTTTCAACATGGAAGACCAATTGCCAGACAACATTGACATAACCTATTCCAAATCTGATGAGTCTCATGATTCAGAGGTGGTAGGTAAAGTCGTTGAAAGTGTGTTGAAAGAAGAGTCAGTTGATACAGGTAAATCTGAATCACATGATGAAGATGAAGGAAATCTTCATGATGGATATATTAAAAACATAAAATCCGAGAAAAATTTGAATGATGATTCAAAAGGATTGGTTTATACCATGATTGGATCAGACAAATTGTACTTAGATGTTGTATTCCCGATTCAGAATGTGATTTCAGAAAAGGTTGATAAAGTTTTCAAAATGGTTGAAATTGAGAAGTCTGAGATTTCAAAGTTTGTTGGTAAGAGTCGTAAAGGTTCGTATAACAAACCTGGTTTCAAAAAGAAGAACATGAAGGCTGGTTTGGGTTATAAGAAGAAACAGAATCGAAACAAAAATGAGATGCCAAATTATCAGGCAAAAATGAGTTTTGTTCAAGGAAACAGTTTAGCAGAAGAAAAAGAACTCAAATTGAGACAGACTAATGATGAGTTTTTTGCTAAACAGAAAAAGCAACAACCACAGGTCAAAGATGTGTCCATGAGAAAATGTTTTAAATGTGATCAAAAAGGACATCTTGCACGCAAGTGTCCAAATCTGAAACCTGTGGATGTTGATAAAAAAAGTTTGATGCTGAGAAACGAAAATCTGAGAATGTGAGACAAAGGTCAACCAGTTTTGACTCAAAACAAACTTGGAGGTACAACACAAACAAGTTTGCTTCGAATCAAAATTGGAAGTCAAACCCGTATAGGTTTGATTCGAGACAGACCTGCAATTCTCACACACCCAGATTCAGAACAACACAAAGGTTGAAAACAACTGTTGATATGACAAAATCACAAGAATTTTGGAAACCAAAAGTTTTTCAAAAACAAAATGTTCAAAAAGAGTCTCATTTTTATAAAAGAGGTACGCCGAAAGGTCAAACATGGTCTATTAAGAAACAAATGACTTCGGTAAAAGATGAGAAAGTTGAAGTAAAAGTTGAAAAGATTTTTATGAAAGATGACAAAGATTTTCCGAAATTGAATGAAAATTATTGTGTTGAAATGCCTAAGTTTCAACAGACCTGGGCTAAATTGTTCAAGTAATCAATTAGTCTAAATGTGCAGGTGCTCAACAAAACCAAAGATTGTGAGAATGGAGATTGGAGCAGCCTGACACAACGAGGAGAGGAGGCTGCTGAATCCCGTGTTGGTTGAAACAGGAAATTTATATGTTTTTCTGTAAATAAATAAACAATATTTCAAAAACCCTAAAAATTGAAAAATTTGAAAAACTAAAAATATGTTTGTTGTTAGTTTCTGTCAAATAATAGAAAATTACAAAAATATGTGTAGATTGAATATGCCGAAACCCTAACGGCTGAACAAACATGATTACTTTCACCAGATTGAAAAACGGTTTTCAAACTGTAAAAATCAATGTGTTGTAAATCATGGGGGTATGTATATTTTCTGCAAATCAGAGCACTTTAAGCAGAAAAAGGATGGCGAGACAAAGCTATCAGTATTGGTTTGTCAAATTTTCTTTAATGGTTTTGAATTTTAGGGGGAGAAAAATTTTGTCAGAAAATACAAAAACATTTGAAAATTTTGAAAACGTCAAAAAAAACATGATAAATTTCAAAAATTGAGTTTTTGCGTAAAAAGAGGAAATGATAGTATATCAGTAGACAGTTACAGTATGCTAAAGAAATGTAATGATTAAATAGTACTAAACAGTCTCACTGATGATGTGCCGATAGGTTTTTACACATTTAGTAGGTTTGTTCAGGATATAAATCTAAATCTTACTTACTTATTTCGTGGGGAACACTACTTGGATAAATAGGTAACCCCTGAAATCTCGTTTGAAAGGTTCCTCTTTCTGATATACTAGGTCTTTATACTCAATGATATCTGGGGTATTATTCCGGGACTTCTGCTGAATGGAAGTTCTGACCTAGTCCTCGAATAATACTTTTCGTAAATGCTTGAAACATAGCATCACCCTCAGCATATATGATAAGACAATAAAATTGCTTAGCAATGCTGTTGTAAAAAAGATCCTCTAAAGGGGACACACCCACAAGTTGAGTCATGATCTCTCTACTGAACGATGGTTCTGACCTGAGCTCTCATGATTCTTCATAATTTATTAACCCCTTACAGATATCATTTGTGTTATAATTACCTGTAAGACTGAATATTGGGATCTGGATACGGGAGTATATTCAAGAGGTGGGACACATGTATAAGTTTAAGTCTCTAAAACACTTAATCCGTATCCTGAACAGATTGAAAATTGTGTGAAAATCTAAGTGGATCAGTATATTGACAATCTAAGTGAATTGTTTAATTCTTATTGTGTAACTAAGCTCAACGGTACTTGTAACTTGTCAAAAACTGATATGATCCTCTGTCGCATACTCAAACAAAAATATTGTCTGTAAATATGTTTGTACATATTTCTTTACTGCTTTATATTTTTCAGAAAAATACAAAAAGTTTTTTATTCTGCTTTATTTTCGACAACCGATATCTGAAATGCTGAGTTTCAAAATCTAAGCAAGCTGATTGTATTTCTGAAAATAAAACAAGTTCATTAATTTGAAACTTGAACTAAAATCAAAAATTTCAAAAACAGTTTGTGATATCTCCAAGGTCATTAATTTGGACTTGGATGATAAACTGTGAGGGAGTTGGATTCTTTAATGATTGCTAGATCAATGAAGTTTGTTGATAGGGGAAGTGGATTAGAGAAGATTGATTGATAATATGAAAACATTGTATTTATGAATGTTTAAGTGATTGCAGATAATCCAGACTACGATCCCGAGAGCAGAGTTTAAGGAGGAGTCTGAAGACAAGCTTGAAGCAAAGAGGAGATTGTAGATGGAAAGCTAGGTGTCGATCCCAAAGCACGGAAGCTTGATGAAAAGGGGAGCCAGAAGCTGATAAGAAGAAGAGAAAGATTGTTGGATGCTTACATTGTTACAACTTGAAAGAATAGGCAGAATGATCAAGACTGAAGATGTGTCATATTGAAGATTAGTCACTGAAGACTTCGTCAATATTCGAGGGGGAGTCTGTTAGTGCATTACGTCTATTGACTTCGTCTTGTATCATGTATTAGAATAGGATAGAATAGGATATCCAGTGCACGAGGTTCGAGAGTCAAAGTTTAGTGATTAAGCAAGAGGTTTCGCTCATATGGACATTGTCCATAAAAGCGAAACTATAAGCAACAGGTTTCGCTCATATGGACATGTCCATATAAGCGAAACTACCTCAACTATATATAGGTGCATTGTTTGTTCATTTTGGGAACGGATCCAGAACTTGTAACAAAGTGCTGCCAAACTTTGTCCAGGTTGTAATCATTGTTATTATCAATCAAAGTGACAGATTATATAGTATCAAGCTGTTTTCGCGTCCAGTTCTCTGATTCCGCCTTTGAACCGGACATAAAGCTCTTCTGATCGACTCAATCGGGTCAAACAACGATCCAACATCAATCTTACTTCTACTAACAAACAACACCCAATAATCATAACCATACAAGATCAACATGATTTAACCATACATCTACTCTTTATCCACTCTTTATCCCTTTATGTTTCAAGATTAGTTTATGTTCTTTAGTGTTTCCAAACATTTTATCATTCAATCAACTATTAACCACTAAAAACAAGAACAAGATGAAGTTTTTAAGCACTTACTACTAGCACAAGGCTAGGGGAGAAACAAGGCGTAAAAGTGGTGGATAAAAGAAAACTAGGGCGGTCCTTGAGCTTCCGAGTGCACCAAGCTTGCTTGTTGGACCTCTAACACCTTTGGATGTATGGAAATGGCTTGTAATAAGGTTGATGGTGGTTGTATGGTGGATGGTGGTGGCGGCCGTGAATGGGGAAAGGAAGGAAGGAGAGTTTTGTTGAAGATGGGTGTTTGTGATGAAAGAGAGTGATTAACCTTCAAGTTAATTTATAATCCAAGTTCTATGTATATCCATCATGTAAAGTGTTTCTTGTACCAACAACATCTAACAATTAAATAATCAAAAGAATGTGGGGATGTCCCCACATCCCTTAACCGTCGAAGTGGGGGGGGGGTATAGGG
The DNA here is from genome assembly GCA_030545235.1 of Helianthus tuberosus. Classification (NCBI taxonomy): domain Eukaryota; kingdom Viridiplantae; phylum Streptophyta; class Magnoliopsida; order Asterales; family Asteraceae; genus Helianthus; species Helianthus tuberosus. The sequence goes on along the minus strand of JARYGA010059338.1, from coordinate 18,252 downwards.
TTGGGTTGTGATGGAACTAGTTTCCATGTAGTTAGGATCTAATGTGTTTAGTTAGTGTATTAGTGTGTGTTGTTAATTATAAGGTGTGTTAGGGTGTTCGGGGACCCTAACTAGCTCAGAAAAGTAAAAACAATGTGTTTGGCAATATTTTTATATTCCGGGTAAAGTCCGGTTGTTCGGTTGGATGTTGATCCGTTAAAGTGCTAAATTAGTCTTTAAAGTGTCTTTTATATTGTTTTTAGTAACACATTAAATTCCCAACACTTTGGAAAGTGTCTAGGACCATTTTACCAAGTTTTTGCACTTTACTAGCTTGGTTAAATGCTGAATTTTGGTATTTAGTGCAGAATTCTTCCCTTTAAGTATGTTTTAGGCACTTCCGGGCGCTATAACTATCACCTAGTGAAGCAGTTTTATGGTCCTCACTTTCCTACACTCCCTACTAGTGTAGTCTTCTACTCCTGGCTCACACTGGCCTCAAAAATATTGTCTATCTAGGTGCTGGCATTGTCAGCATGTTTCTGGGTTATCCGCTCACTGTGCTAACTGTGCTTTGTGCATCAAGTTTGTCACTAATGTTTGTATGAAATAAATGGAGTGACAGTACAGAATGTGATGCATGTGTATGTATGTAACAGAATTCAGTAAGCAGTTTAATCACAGTTGTAATCAAGCACAGTCAATAAGCACAAATTAAATATTAATTAATTATACGGATACCTGTAAAAGTGAGGGTTGTCACATTCTCCCCCCGTTAGAGAAATTTCGTCCCGAAATTTTAGGCTCTGCTTCTAGTTGCAGGAGTCTTGGGAAATAAATGGGGGTATTTTTCTTTCATACGATCCTCACGTTCCCACGTGAATTCTGGCCCATGTCTTGCATTCCATCGAACTTTGACGAGCTTGACACTTCTCCAATGTGTTTTGTTAACTTTCCAATCTGTAACCTCGATGGGTTCTTCGGTAAAGTGGAGCGTGTCGTCGATATGAACTTCATCAGCAGGAATGATCATTGTTTCTTGTGTTGGACTCTTTTTCAAATTCGATACATGGAATGTATCGTGAACACCATTGAGTTCAGCAGGTAGGTCCAACTTGTAGGCTACAAGCCCAATCCTTTGCAGTATTCTGAACGGGCCAATGTAACGCGGATTCAACTTCCCACGCTTTCCAAAGCATGCCACACCCTTCCAGGGTGAAACCTTTAACAAAACCATATCCCCAACTTGAAACTCCAAAGGTTTCCTCCTTTGATTTGCATAGGCTTTCTGTCTGTCGCGAGCCGCCTTGGTGCGCTTTCGAATTTGAAAGATTTTGTCTGTTGTCTCTTGGACTATTTCGGGACCAACAAGCTGTCTATCACCCGCATCAGCCCAGCATAGCGGTGATCGGCACTTGCGTCTATAAAGAGCTTCGAACAGCGCGGCTCCAATACTTGTGTGGTAGCTGTTGTTGTACGAAAATTTGACCAATGGTAAGTGATTATCCCAGCTACCACCTAGGTCCATTACACATGCTCTTAGCATATCTTCCAATGTCTGAATAGTTCTCTCACTCTGGCCATCCATTTGTGGATGAAATGCAGTGCTCAGATTCAACTGCGAGCCAAAAGCTTCTTGGAAGGATTGCCAAATCCTTGACACGAAGCGTCCATCTCTATCAGAGATAATCGAGAGAGGCACTCCATGACGTGCAACAATCTCTTGCATGTATATTTCAGCAAGTTTACTAGTGTTGTCCTTCTCCTTGATTGGTAAGAAGTACGCAGACTTTGTTAGACGGTCTACTATCACCCAAATTGTATCATGGCCCTTGGGCGTCTTTGGCAATTTCGTTATGAAGTCCATTGAAATTTGTTCCCATTTCCATTTGGGTATTTCAGGTTGCTACAGAAGACCTGAAGGCTTTTGATATTCAGCCTTTACCTTGGCGCACGTTAAACATTTGCTAACATATACTGCAACATCGCCCTTCATCCTTGGCCACCAGTAGAAATCCTTGAGGTCTTGGTACATCTTATCCGCACCGGGATGAATTGAGTACCGAGATTTGTGAGCTTCATCAAAAATAACCTTCCTCAAACCACCAAACAGAGGAACCCAAATTCGTTTCATGAAGCATAAAGTTCCTTCCTCGTTTTGTACCAACTGCTTCTCCATCCCACGGAGATACTCGTCCTCAATATTCCTTTCTTTCAAAGCTTGTCTCTGTGCGGCACGAATGCGCAACGAGAGGTCTGTCTGGACAATCATTTCCAAAGCCCTAACCCTTATGGGATTAATCCTTTCTTTTCGACTCGGGGCATCAGCGACCACATTTGCTTTCCCTGGGTGATATTTGATCTCGCAATCATAATCATTCAAGAGCTCTACCCAGCGTCTTTGCCTCATGTTAAGCTCCTTTTGGTTGAATATGTGCTGCAGGCTCTTATGATCAGTGAAGATTGTACATCGCACATCGCGTACCATACAAATAATGTCGCCAAATCTTTAACGCAAATACCACCGCTCCTAACTCCAAGTCATGCGTGATATAGTTTTTCTCATGAATCTTCAACTGGCGTGACGCATATGCTATAACCTTCTGGCGCTGCATCAGTACGCAACCCAAACCTTGACGCGAGGCGTCACAATATACCACGAAGTCATCCGTTCCTTCGGGTAGTGATAAGATCGGTGCGTCATAAAGTTTGTTTTTCAACAATTGAAACACTTCCTCTTGTTTGTCACCCCAATCAAACTACTTGTCTTTCTGTGTGAGTGCGGTCAGGGGTTGAGCGATTTTGGAGAATTCCTCAATGAACCTTCGATAATAACCAGCCAAACCTAAGAACTGTCGAATCTCGGTTGGCGTCTTTGGGGTCTCCCAATCCTTGATCGCCTCGATCTTTGTGGGATCAACATGAATTCCATTTCCATTAACCACATGTCCAAGAAATTGGACTTCGCGTAGCCAGAACTCACACTTTGAGAACTTAGCGTATAACTTCTCCTTTTTAAGTAGCTCTAGAATAGCTCTTAAGTGCTGTTCGTGCTCGTCCTTCGTCTTTGAGTAAATCAGAATGTCATCAATAAACACGATCACAAACTTATCCAAGTACGGCTTGCAGACTCTGTTCATTAGATCCATGAAAACTGCCGGTGTGTTTGTCAGCCCAAACGGCATAACTAGGAACTCGTAATGTCCATAACGAGTCCTAAAGGCCGTCTTCGGGATACTTTACTCTTGTATCCTTAGTTGATGATATCCTGATCGAAGATCGATCTTTGAATAGAAACTTGAACCTTGCAGCTGATCAAACAGGTCATCAATCCTTGGCAAAGGATATCTGTTCTTGATAGTCAACTTATTAAGCTCGCGGTAGTCTATACACATACGAAAACTACCATCCTTCTTTTTAACAAACAGAACCGGAGCTCCCCAAGGTGAGAAGCTTGGTCTGATGAATCCTTTATCCAACAGCTCCTGGAGTTGCGTTGACAACTCCTGCATCTCCGAAGGTGCAAGTCTATAGGGTGCCTTAGCTACAGGCGCGGCGCCTGGAACCAAGTCAATGTGAAACTCGACTTGTCGCTGTAGCGGTAATCCTGGCAAGTCTTCTGGAAAGACTTCAGGATATTCTCTTACGACCGGAATGTCTTCTATTTTTAGCTCCGCAGCTTCTTTATCCAAGATGTGTGCCAAGAATGCAACACATCCCTTTTGTAAACACCTTCTAGCTTTCAGACAGCTAATAATCCTCAGCGGCGTATCACGCTTCTCTCCGTACACTACAATTGTTTCTTCATCCGTCATTGGGATGCGGATGGTCTTCTCGTGGCAAATAATCTTGGCCTAGTTGCTCGATAACCAATCCATTCCCACCACCACGTCGAAGCTTCCCAACTCGACAGGCAGCAGATCTAGCGTAAATTCGTGTCCTCCCAATTCTATCGCGCATCCTCTGATGACTTCTCCCATTTCAATTAGTTTTCCATTTGCCAATTCGATCGAGTACGGAACGTCTAACTTACTAGTGGCCAACCCAAGTATATTCTTAAATTCTAACGATACGAAACTATAATCGGCACCAGTATCAAAAAGAACAGATGCAAAAAGTTGGATTATAGGGAACGTACTGGTGACAACGTTTGGATCCTGGCGCGCTTCCCTTGCGCCAATGTTAAAGACTCTTCCCCGTGCTTGGTTCAGCTTTGGGCATTCCCTCTTAAAGTGCCCAACGTCTCCATAATTGAAGCATCCTGGCCCTCGGCCATTCCCATTTCCATTTCCGCCCTGATTTCCATCTGCTCCCCGGTTACCAACTTGATTTGCAACATTCCCACGATTACCATTTCCTCCATTATTCCCTTGCGGGCAGTTTCCATTACCACCACGGTTGTTGTTATTGAAACCCCTTTGGCCACCCTGGCCTAAACCAACCCAGCAAGTATCCTTCAAGTGGCCAATTTTCCCACAAGTTTCACATTTTCTCAATCCGCACTGGCCAGAATGATGGCGCTGGCATGTATCACACTTGGGCAGAGTGCCCATGTAGCCTTTTCCTCTGCTTTCAACACCGGTTTTGGCTCTGGCCGGTGCGCTCGATTCACCCCTCCTGTTCACATTGCTTGTACCCTGCTTGAAGTTGGAAAATTTGCGTTTGTTTTCACCAGACGATTCAACATGTGTTTCCTTTTTCTTCTGATCAGAAACTGAGAACTTGTTCAACCTAATGGCTTCCTCAGTAAGCGCCACACTTAGGTCGATGGCTTCCGTGATTGTTGCGGGCTTGGACGTGGTAACCATACTCATTATCTGGGGTGCCAATCCCCAGATGAACCTCTCAACACGTTTAAACTCAGGTGTGACCATGTACGGCAGTACGTGAGATAAATCATGAAATCTTTGAACATATTCTGCAATCTTGGGGCCATCCATTCTCAGATGCCAGAACTCAGTCTCTAACTTCTGTATTTCAGCACAAGAGCAGTACTTCTTTCTCATTAGCTCTTTTAACTCAGCCCATGTTAACGCATAAGCAGCAGCTTCTCCTAAAGTTTGCACTTGTAGATTCCACCACGATAGGGCACCGTCCAGAAACAGCCCTGAGATGTAGGTCACTTGTTGCTCGGGAGCGCATTTTCTCATTCTTAGGACAGAGTCTATCTTTTCAGCCCACCTAACAAACGCAACAGCACCTCCAGTGCCATTGAAATTCACGGGCTTACAGTCGAGGAACTGCTTATAGGTGAATCCTGCACATACGTTGGAATTTACCAATGGTATTAGCGGTCATGCTATAAATATTCAAATGTATTGTAATATGTCTCAAACGACTTAACATTACCATTGGGTGGGTTGTTATTGCCGTTGTTGTTCGAAATACTCCCGCTGGTTCCTCCTTGGGAGGCTGCATACTGTGCTATAGCGGCGGCAATTATCCCTTGGAGTTCTGCCTGGGTAGTAGGCATGCGTACTTCGCGTCTTGGAGGCATCTTCTAAAAGATGATTATGTTGGTCAGGTCATAGTAAGTATAATAAATATACATATACAGTAACATCCATCAACACGTAACATCTCATGTTATAAATTAAAACATATAACCCAACAAAGCATGTAGTGAGAACCTTGCCATTGAGCTTTTCATTAATCACGACCACAACAGTGTTTTACAAGTTTAATAGTACATCACATGTCAAAGTAAGATCGTAGGGCTACATCACCCCAAAAGTACAAATATGTCTACACCTATCATATACAAAAAGTGTGATCTCTCAAAAGGCTTCGTAAGCTGGCTCATTAGTGACCTTCTCACCAAAGGATCGACCTGCATAAAACCAAAAATGCCTATGCTGATGGCGGAGGAGGAGGAGGAAAATGAGAGAAAAGTAAATGACGCATATGTAACCAGTCCTCCTCTAAGGCACGATAGGCGCGCAACAAATATGCTATCTGCTGCTCAGAAGTCCAAAAGCGAGCGTCTGAATCGGAGGAAAGTGGACGTGGAGCGTGTGGTGCTGCAAATGGGGTCTGACAGTGACAAGACGGACGTGGAGATCTCTCCAAATCCTGAATACGACGCGTCAATGCATCCTGCTGTATCATCAAGGAAGTGAGGATGTCCTCCGTAGAGTACTCAACATGGTACGGGTGGTACGGATCAGACAGTGGCATGATAGGTGGCGTAGTCCATAAAAATGGCTCGCTAGATGGTATGAAAGATGGTGCAGTAGGTGGTGCAACAGAAAGAAACTAAGGTGTGAACGGTAAAGATGATGACAGTACAGGTGGAACAGGAACAGGCGGCTGCCTAGATGACCCCTCTCCAGGACGGGGTGGCGGTATGTCCTGAAGGAACGTGATAGGTAGATCAGTGCGGTGAACATCCGTGGTGTGTAGGGGAAACAAGGGAATATCAGTGGGTACAGAAACAGGTGCTACTGGAGGTGTAACAGGTAACACAAATTGTGGGTAATCGTCATCGTCATCGATCCACCCGTTACGGGTGTCGGCGTAATGTGGATCTATATGAGTAGCAAAAGGTGCACGGTCAAACAGTACCGGCACGGGATCGGGAAATGGTGCATCAACAACAGGATCATCTATCAAGGGTGGAGCAACAGCGGGAAGATCAGCAACGGGTATATCCTCAACAAGAGGTGCAATGGCTGGTGCATCATCATGGACAGGGTCATGCTCTAATGCAGGGTCAGGAGCAACTACAGGCTCTGGGGCCACAGCAGTCTCCGGGTCAACAAGATCCATATCAAGATCAGCAGGGATATCAAACAAAGGATCAATAGGATCTACGGGCGCCTCTAGGGGCTGATCCATGTGAATAAACTCAATATCGTGGTCAGGATCGAAATCAGGGTGAAAGATCAGCTCAAAAGCGTCATCGACCTCGTGGTCAAACTCGAACTCGTGCGATGGACCGGGTGCAGCTGACATCGCCATGTCAGGGTCAGAAGAGTGAGGCTGCACACCATGGTCGTGCAAAGATGCAGATGCCACAGACTCCAATGAGTCCGGGACAGGTGAACCAACAGGAAGCTCCTCTGCAGGGGCCTCAGCAATGGGAAGAATAACGTCAGCATCAATAGGGGCCCCACCCTCATAGTCAGCCTCAGGCGGATCCTCCTCAAATAGATCGATGTTGTCATCAGAAGCGACACCGAGTGGCATATCTACCATAGGGAAAGCAGCAAGCGGTACAGGAGCAGGGATCACCGCAAGAGTTAATCCCCAGCAGGAATGCCATCAGCAGGTTCAACTCTGATGTATGGCAGCGCGAACGGCTGAAAATCATCATCGTCAGTGCTGGTGGTGTCTGATGTGTAGAGCTCTCGCTCTGACGAAATCTCGTCATCTGACACGATCGCCATGGGGTCTAGTGTGTCCGACACTCCTGTGTCTAACGATGAAACCATGACGTCTGTAATATATGCACATATATCAATCATAAAGTCAAATAAACATGTTAGCCACAATAAAGCAAGCAAGTAATCATCCTAGTCTTCCCAGACTACCCTCCCAGCCTCTCAGACTAACTCCCTGGTCTCCCAGTCTCTAAGACTAAATCCCTGGTCTCTAAGACCAACCTCCCAGTCTCTAAGACTAATTATCCCCAGCCTCTAAGGCTGATCCTCCCTCAGTCTCTAAGACTGATCCTCCCTCAGTCTCTAAGACTGATCCTCCCTCAGTCTCTCAGGCTGAAATATAAATTTTGAAAAAAAAAGAAAAGAAAAAAAAATGTATTTGTGCCTTTTATTTGTAAAAATGTTTTGTACCCTGGATCTGGACGTTTTAGTATATGCAAGGTAAAAATGTTTTTGTGAGAGCCCTAGTGATCATAGTCTAGACTCGAGAAAGAATCCTAGTTCGCTATAAACCTGGCTCTGATACCAAGCTGTCACACCCTGGCTTTGCGGAAGCGTGGGTTTATTTTGGAGTGACTTCTTAATATTATAGCAAATATTATAACCATGCTATATGAAATAAAACATATGATGTTCATCCATTCAACAAGTTTTAAAAGTTACCAAGACCACATTGTTTAAAAGTCGGCACATGAAACGAATTACAACCATGACATAATTAAAAACTTGTTCATACGACTCGACCAAAGACTTGAAATAAAAACACAGTTTAAGACTTGTAACCCGTCCAGGCAAAGGTCACATTTCCTAAACTCGGATGACATCATTATTCCTACGCAGCTTGACGAGATTGCATACCTTGCCAGATCCCCTAGTTTCCTGAAATACATGTAGTTTGAAAAATCAACAAAAGTTGAGCGAGTTCATGTAAAAGTGAGTATGTATAAACCTTTTTAATATGTCTGTATGTATGAAAATCCCTGGTATGTAGCAATTAAGGAAAAAGAGATCACCATTGGGTTGCAAAGCCAATGATATGTGTGAAGTGATGCAGGAAGACTCAAACCTAGCAGATTTTTGCGTCAGGCTCAAAGTCACCCCATGGTCCGTACAGTGGACTCAGGAGTTGGGCTCGCTACACCCAAATAGATCTACCGCTCATGACCCTCGGTCCTACAACGAGGATTAATGGCCTCAAGTTCCACCTACCCACTCACATGATCTAAGTAGTATACCCTCCTTAAGCTAACCATACCATGTATAAAAGTGTCTGTAATTACTGTAACATGTATTCCACCCCCGAAGTATAAAAACTGAAAACAGTTAAGAGAAAAGGGGGACATGAACTCACAGAAGTGCGTATCCCGTAACGTAAGTCTCCAACTCAACCTGCTGCGTGACGACCTACACGTACTAATGCCTATTAAACGGATGGCCGTGCCTCGGCTTAGGGTTTAACGTTTTTGGAGAAATAGTTAGGTAACTATTTCGTATTCACACTTCTTATTTATTTTATAAGTATATTCCTTCCCAAGGATGGGGGTCTTTATACATGTACATGTTATAATTCCGAAAAATATATTTTAAGTCCCACTTAGAAATTATATTTTCAACCACTTGTCTAAAATATTTTTATTCCAAAATATATATATTTTTCCCAAAAATATTATATATTTTACCTCATAAATTTTCCAAAATAATACTTATCAAAATATACATATAAGAGTATTTTTCAGAAATACAACATAAGTTACGTTTTAAAGTTCGCGTTGTAATAACAATACCGGTGTAACTTAAATATTTATTTCTGAGAGCGTTGGTGTTATTTTGGAGTTGAAGTTTCGTAATATTTCCAAGTTATATTATTTTTACCCTAAAAATAATATATATTTAGTTCACAAATAATCAAATAATCACACAAGCGTCTTATTATAAAATATATATTCTAAATATATATTTATCAAGTTTTATTTACGAAAACCCACCTCCGATACTTGGTATTTTTGGAATAAAAATCATGGCGAAGTTTATTTTGAAAACCAAGTTAAAAATATATTTGTAAACATTTGTTAGAAAAAAATATTCCTAAGTGTTGAAATTCTAGACAAATTTCGCCAGAGTTTCCTTTGTAAATGGAGGCGTCCACGCTTAATAGCGTATCATTTTCTTTTGTAAAAATCATTCAAACAATTTACCAACCAACAATATACAAATCTTTAATCATCAACTTGACCAAAAATAAACATGAACCATAAACTTGTGAACTTGAAAGTTTATAAAAACAAGTAGTAACTTACTAGCATAATTAGCAAGTCTTGTTACCTTTAAAAATATGATTGGTTTCTCAAAAACTTTATTTTTAAAGAATGTGTATTTTCACAACTTCTAGTCATATTTCCCAAAAATATTTCTTTGTTAAATTTTCTTGTTACATAAGTGTTCATACACTTGTTTACTTACTAAAAATCTCTTTAGTTCATACAAGATCCGGGTTTTAACAAAACTAGTATTTCTCACTTGGTTCTTTCAAAAACCCACTCATAGATCTTTAGATCTACAAGTTAACATCTTTATTTTTCAAGAAAACTTATATTTATTCAAGTTCAAAGTTCATGTATGGATGGTTTCATCATCCTTTATATCTCTAACATTTACATCTTGCTAGTTCATGTTCTTAAACATGATCTAGCAAGTCTAGATGATGATCAATCTTACTTCTACTAACAAACAACACCCAATAATCATAACCATACAAGATCAACATGATTTAACCATACATCTACTCTTTATCCACTCTTTATCCCTTTATGTTTCAAGATTAGTTTATGTTCTTTAGTGTTTCCTAACATTTTATCATTCAATAAACTATTAACCACTAAAAACAAGAACAAGATGAAGTTTTTAAGCACAAGGCTAGGGGAGAAACAAGGCGTAAAAGTGGTGGATAAAAGAAAACTAGGGCGGTCCTTGAGCTTCCGAGTGCACCAAGCTTGCTTGTTGGACCTCTAACACCTTTGGATGTATGGAAATGGCTTGTAATAAGGTTGATGGTGGTTGTATGGTGGATGGTGGTGGCGGCCGTGAATGGGGAAAGGAAGGAAGGAGAGTTTTGTTGAAGTTGGGTGTTTGTGATGAAAGAGAGTGATTAACCTTCAAGTTAATTTATAATCCAAGTTCTATGTATATCCATCATGTAAAGTGTTTCTTGTACCAACAACATCTAACAATTAAATAATCAAAAGAATGTGGGGATGTCCCCACATCCCTTAACCGTCGAAGTGGGGGGGGGGGTATAGGGTTGGGTTGTGATGGAACTAGTTACCATTTAGTTAGGATCTAATGTGTTTAGTTAGTGTATTAGTGTGTGTTGTTAATTATAAGGTGTGTTAGGGTGTTCGGGGACCCTAACTAGCTCAAAAAAGTAAAAACAATGTGTTTGGCAATATTTTTATGTTCCGGGTAAAGTCCGGTTGTTCGGTTGGATGTTGATCCGTTAAAGTGCAAAATTAGTCTTTAAAGTGTCTTTTATATTGTTTTTAGTAACACATTAAATTCCCAACACTTTGGAAAGTGTCTAGGACCATTTTACCAAGTTTTTGCACTTTACTAGCTTGGTTAAATGCTGAATTTTGGTATTTAGTGCAGAATTCTGCACTTTAAGTAAGTTTTAGGCACTTCCGGGCGCTATAACTATCACCTAGTGACACAGTTTTATGGTCCTCACTTTCCTACACTCCCTACTAGTGTAGTCTTCTACTCCTGGCTCACACTGGCCTCAAAAATATTGTCTGTCTAGGTGCTGGCATTGTCAGCATGTTTCTGGGTTATCCGCTCACTGTGCTAACTGTGCTTTGTGCATCAAGTTTGTCACTAATGTTTGTGTGAAATAAATGGAGTGACAGTACAGAATGTGATGCATGTGTATGTATGTAACAGAATTCAGTAAGCAGTTTAATCACAGTTGTAATCAAGCACAGTCATTAAGCACAAATTAAATATTAATTAATTGTATGGATACCTGTAAAAGTGAGGGTTGTCACACATATTGTAGGATCGTTTTCAGACCCGAACGAGTCGATCAGAAGAGTTTTACTCAGAACGAAAGGCGGAAACAGACATTCTGAGGTCAATTCAGCAAGATATACACGTTAAACTGTCGTTATATTGATTAAAATACGTTTTACAGCGAGACGACACTTCGGCAGCACTTCGTTGCTCTGACCGGAATAGTTCTAAAAATTCCCTCTGATTTCGCTTGACAAGGGTATTTATAAGCCCATGATTTCGCTTGAAGAGATTCCAAACGAAATCTGATTTCGCTCGAAATAAAACACATGATCATTCAAGCGAAATCATGTCATTCAAGCGAAATTACATATAACCTCGAACTACGTGCTGTGATTTAACATTCTAATACAAGACTCGATACAAGAGGAAGTCGACAGACGCATGCACCAACAGACTCCCCCTCGAATGTTGACGAGTCTTCAGTGTCAAGTCTTCGCATCTTCAGTCTTTATCAGTCCTCTCAAACTCTTTGAAGTATCTGACGCTGTAATCATCCTCAAATCTCTCTCTTCTCTTTCTTCCAGAATCACAACCTAGCTCTGAGCTCTTTTCACAGATGTCTTCAGACTCCCCCTTTCGATATGCTGGGATCGCAGCCTGGCTTGATAAAATCACAGAGTCCTCAGGTATCAGAACCTGGCTCTCTATCATTTATCCAAGATTAGCTCTTATCCTGCACATTCTTTACAGGTTCAGGTTCAGTTTCGATTCCTGGCTCTTTCCTGCACAAATCTCTACCCAACAATAAATTTTCTGATGATTACTTTGTAAAAACAATCTCATCATCAAATAAACACTTACAGGAATTATACAATCAAATAATGATTTTACAATGCTAATCTTTGATTTATCATTTGTAAGAATAACGTTTTTATTACAAAACCTTTTCTCATTTCATTTCATTTCAAAACACACTCTCCCAACCCATTTGTTCATCCTGTCTAGCACTTGGAATTTTGAAAATCAGTTTTCCAACACCAGTTGTCGAAAATCTTTTTGTATTTTTCAAAAATTATGCTAAAACACACTAAAATCTTTTTGGATTTTTAAATGTAATGAAATGCAGAGAAGAAATATTTGCATACAATATTTTTGTGAGTTTGTGTAAGATGATCATATCAGTTTCTGAGACAAATCACCAACACCGTTAAGCTTTAAACATTTTAAGTTATAAACAATTCACTTAGATTGTCAGTATACTGATCCACTTAAATTCTCACACAAAGTTCAACTATTTCGAGATACGAGATTAATGTTTTAAGCACTTAAACTTAATCACGTGTCCCACCTCAGAATATACTCTCGTATCCAGATCCCAATATTCAGTCTTACAGGTGAGTATACCACAGATGATATCTGTAAGGGGTTAATTGCGAAAACCGTGAGAGCTCAGGTCAGAACTTCCGTTCAGCAGAGAGATGACGGCTTGACTTTTGGTGTGTCCTCTTTAGAGGATCTTTTGTTTCAACAGCACATGATTAGCATTTTGCAATGTTTCATCATTTTTTATGCTGAGGGTGGTGCTATATTTCAAGCAAGCGTAAAGTATTCTCTGAGGACTAGGCCATTGCTTCCGCATTATTAGAAGTCCCGGGATAATACCCCAGATATCACTGAGCATAAAGACCTAGTATCTCAGAAAGAGGGACCTTTCAAACAAGATTTCGGGGGTTACCCATATATCCGAGAGATGTTTCCCCACGATATAAGCAAGTTTGAAATTTAGGTTTATATCTCGTCACAATCTACTAAATGTGCAAAAACCTACTGACACATCATCAGTGAGACCGTTTATCACATTTGACTTTCCAATTCTTTAGCATGATGTGATCGTCCACTGATGTACTATCATTTTCTCTTTTTACAATAAAACTCATTTTTGAATTTTATCATGTTTTTGTCTTTTTCAAATTTTCAAATGTTTTTGGATTTTCTGAAATTTCTTACTCCCCCTAAAATTCAAACACATTTAAAAAAAATTGAAAACAAACTGTACAAGTAACGTGACAACCGATATCGAATCGCTTCAAATCGTCATCCACTTGGCATAAACAATCAGAACTCCCCCTCACAACAAACTATTTTCCCATTGTGATTTCAAAACACTTAAGTTTGTTTTAATCAAATGGTTTTTCCGGAAAATAAATTGTTTTGATTTTATAAAACCACTTGTAGGTTAAACCACTAGTAGGTTAGGGGTTCATCACTTTGTTCTCCAAAATACCACTTGTAAGAATAGTCTAATCAAGTTCAACCTAATGACCTTGATTATCCTACTTATTAAATCACAAACTCTTTTTCAACCACATGGCTTACCAACCAATACCACATGTAGGTTGAATTCTCAAGATGCCGATACCTACTCCTCACTTACCAACCCGGCAAGTCATACTAGTGATAAAATTTCAATTTATCAAAAACAATCTAAGAATGATGCCGATTCCTGCTCCACGATTAACAACTTGGGAGCTCCGGCAAGTCCAGGATTTTACTGTTCATAGTAGGTACCATCCCAGTCACAAACCAGGGATGGTTCAACTTTACCTTTCTTCGTTTTCTTCTCGTAAAATTCCTTGACTCCTTTTACCTTCCTGTCAACCATTTTTCCAAAAATGTTATGAACTTTGGAATTAAAAGCTTTCTCAATATCAAAATCTTTCTTTTCTGAGAAAAATTGATTTGAAATTTCAATTTTACCAACTTTTTGTTTAAAGTTTTCAGCCTTCAATGGTGGAAAATGAACATCATCCATTTGAGGAACTGAATTCTCACATTTAATCTCAACCTGTGGCTTCTCTGATTTTGTGGAATCAGATTCATCGCCAGAAGATAGCTCCTATGATTTTAATGAATCAGATTCATTGCTAGAACTGTCCTCTGATTTCTTAACAACCCATTTTTTGTTTTCAAGATTTGCTCTTTTCTTGTAAAATCTGTTTGAGCATTCACCAATCTCAAAAGTTGAATTTTTGAAAAGTTTTGTTCTATCAATTAGTGGTTCAAACACAATCTCTTTATCTTTCAGTTTACGAGAAACTCCCTGTTTTAATTGTATTGCCTTGGAACAATTCTTGGCAATATGTCCAACGGTGTTGCATTGGAAACAGGTTCTCGTTTCTTTCATCTGACCAGCAGTCTTCATCTCTTCTTGCTTCTTTGCAAGGAATTCTCTGTTTGACTGATTCCTGAACAGACTTTCTTTCTCTTCTTCAGTAGATGTACCTGAAACAAATATCATTTTTGATTTAAAATCACGAACATATTTTTCATTTTTCTGATTTTCTGATGGAATAAAACCTAGACCTTTCTTTTTGAAATTACCGTTATGGTTTGGTTTCTTTCGATAACCAGAACCAGAACTGTAACCTTTTTTCTTATTTTCTCTTTGTTGAACTCTTGAGGTGTACTTTTTAGGTTTATCATTAAGATTTACATCTTTTATTTCAGAAATATTAATTTCTGTTAAGTTGAAAACCTTTTTTATCATTTCTGGTTTAACACCTCTTATTGGAAATTCCTCATCAGAATATAATTTGTCAGAATCATTCAATGTATATGCAACTTTGAATGTTTCGTCATTCAAATTAGATTTTGATAGAAGAAATTCTTTATTGTAAACTCTTTTGCCCTGTTTGTCGGTTTGACTCGGAGTGCTGGACTCAGACTTTGACTCTGACATAGACTCCGACTTTGACTCCTAGGATTCATCTTTATCCAACACCTGATCGACCACTTTCTTAATTAACTCGGACTCATGATCAGTGTCAGATGATGTAAACGTGACATCAATATTATCTGGCAAGTTAATTGTAGACTCCGACTCCCACTGTAAATTTGTTGCCTTTTCAACTCTTTCTGAATTTGGATTTCTCGGAGAATATCCATTTTCAAGCGGGGGTGGACACTTTTTGTAACTGAAACCTTGTTTCTTACCAGATGTCTTTTCTTTAGAATCCTTCTTCATTTCTTTCTTTTTGTCAGAAATCTTTTCTTCAGAAACCTTCTGTTCTTTAGTCACTTCATCATCTTCAAAAACCTTCATGCCTTCAACAGTTGGATAGATCATGTCAATGACATAAGAAGTACATGAGTAACTTTTCAACAAACGATTAACTCTTTCAGTTTCAATTCTTTGGGTTTCAAGTTTTTGTTCTAGCACAGCACACTTCTCAATGTAGTTGTTCACAACTTTTTGCTTTATCATGAAAGCTCCTTGAAGTGTCTTCATTGTTGTTGCTTGTTCTTCACTTGATTGATTATATTGATTCATGGCTTTGTTCAGAACATCGTAAGATTCCTTCAACTGATTTATGTTGTTAATCAGTTCACTGTTTTTCTTCTTGATAATCTCACAATTCTCACAAATCACGGGAATCTTTTTAGCGTTAGCTTCTGCATCAACTTTGAACTTTGGAATGTTCAACTTTTTCTTTATCACTGGTACTTCTTCATCATCACTACTGACTGGTGTTTTGACCTTTTTCTTTTTCTTTTTGACTTTTTCATCTTCACTATCGCTTTCTGCTATCAATTTCAAATCAGCTGCCAATCTTCTTGCATGATACTCTCTATCATCATCACTATCTTCTTCAACACGAGCGACATAAGCTTTGTGATTTGTAGTTTTGTTTGGATCATAATCATCCCAACTAAAACCTTCCCAGTTAAATCCTTCCGGTAAATTTTCATCATCTTGGTTAATCAGGCATGCTTTACTATCAGATGAGATATATTTGTCCCAATTGAAACCTTCCGTTGGCTTTTGATCATCCTGATTCACCATACAAGCTCTCTTTGAAGATTCTTCAATCACTTTTCTTCCATGTGCCACTTGTGGTTCTTGTTGTTGTTGAGCAACTTGATGATAAATCGCCTTCCGATAGTAATCATTGTTGTTGTTGAACGGATTTTGAGCTTCACTTGCTTCGCGGTTTTTGCATTCTCTCTTGAAGTGTCCTTTTTCCCTGCAACGAAAACAAGTGACTTTAGATTTATCAAATCCTAAAGTAGAAATATTAGCTTCACGTAAATCATCTCTTCCTGTGATCTGCTTAAATTTCTCAGCTCGTCTCAATACACTTGCCAAACACCACTTTATGTCCATCAATTCCATTTCTTCAGCGTCAATTTTATTGTAATCCTCTTTTGTAAGCATTGGATTCCTGATCCGACCTGCCACAAAACTACCATAAGATTCCAACACAGTGCCCAACAAAGACATGTGACTCTTAGCAATTTCTGCTGAATAATCCTCATCATTCTCCAGATTCAGAACAATATTGCATTGTAGCTTCTTGCCATTCTTTGTTGTTGAAATGTTAGGATCAAATGATGGATAGGATGAAAAACTTGTGTTGATGTTTGATCCTTTTGAAGAACTTCCTGATGAATTCTTGGCATTGAATGCTGTTTCAATCTTAGGTGACAAGTTGGTGGTTTTATCACTAACTCCACCTTTGTAATAAAGTCCGATGTCTTGTTCACCGTCAAAATCTCTCATTCTTAAAGCTTTTCTTTGTTCCATTTCTTGAGCCTCAATTTTTTCAATGAATTTGCTGAGTGTCAGATTGCTAAAACCTTTCTTGTTCCTTAACATCATGAGATAAGTGCCCCAAGTCTCATATGGCAAAGCATCAAATAATTTGTCAATCAACTCTTCATTATCTTTCTCGATGCTCAATCTCCTCATATTGGCTAGCAAATTGCAGTATCTCTCAATGATTTGCTTTGTACTTTCATTTTTCAAACCACGAAACAGATCGAATTCTTTCTTTAAAAGTGACTTTTTGTTCTTGACCATCTCTTCACTTCCTTTAAACTTCGATTTTAATGCTTTCCAGATTGAATACGAAGTTCCATTGTGTTGCAATAAAACCAAGATATCTTCTTTACTTAGCATCATTTTCTCATCTTTGTATTTCTTTCTATTATCGGCACTTAGATCTTTGATTGCAATAATCTCTTCGTCATCATTCATTGGTCTCACGTATTTCGTCTCAACACATTCCCAAGCATCTAGATAATTTGCTTGTACCCAGTTCTCAAACCGTCCTTCCCAACCCTTATACTCCTCGATGTTCATGAGTTTAGGCGGTTTTCGTCCCCGTTTCATTTTCCAACATCGTGTTCTATGCAAGAGTAATCGAGGTAACCGGGGTAGCGAATGCGTTGAAAAATTCCTCTTCCATGTTTCGGTTTTTCAAGAAATTGTCACACAGTATTTTCAAGCGAAATCACAATCTCAAGCGGAATCAACAACTATACACCTTCAAGCGAAATACCAACTTCGAGCGGAATAACCTTTGAAGCGAAAACAACACTTTCGAGCGAAATCAACAGAATTCTCAAGCGAAATACCGGTTCAAGCGGACCTAACAAGTATTTTCAAGCGAAATAGCCTTTCGAGCGGAATCAAAACAAAATCTTAAGCGAAATACCTGCTGATGTCATCATATCAAGCTGATTTTCAAGCGAAATCTCAATTTTTACGTGATTTAGATTGATTTTAGGCCTGAAACTTTCAAGGCTTTGTCAAAACAGTATTGCGCATAATCTGTGAGAATTTTAGCCAATTTTAACCGTTAAAAGTTGTTAAATTTGAAAAAGAAGGTGTAGAAAACAGAATTTTCAGCTGAATTGGTAAGAACTCTTCCTCCTGAGCTCTGATACCACTTGTAGGATCGTTTTCAGACCCGAACGAGTCGATCAGAAGAGTTTTACTTAGAACGAAAGGCGGAAACAGACATTCTGAGGTCAATTCAGCAAGATATACACGTTAAACTGTCGTGATATTGATTAAAAGACGTTTTACAGCGAGACGACA
>JARYGA010059337.1:0-81773 GCA_030545235.1 Helianthus tuberosus | reverse complement strand
ACTTGTGTCTGTACTTTGTCTGTATTTTGTTATGATATAAAACGATGTCTTTTGTTAGTCTTGTATACGTCTTATGTTTGTTAATAGGTGTTTTGATGTAAGTTTGACCAAGTCAACCATCCTCCTGGTTTGACTTTGACCAAACAGTTAGAACATGGTTGTAAGTTGTCTGGGTCGAAGGATGAGTCATCGAAGGATTGTTTATATCCTTCGATGAGCTCGAAGGATAAACCTTCGATGGATATAGATGGACCTCGAAGGATATCATCCTTCGAGGTACATGTGGATCCCTCGATAGTTTTCAGTTCGATAGATGATCTTTCGATCTGACTATCTGATCATTCGACCAGACGACCTGTGATGGATATATATACTCATGTAATGTGTTCACTTCAGTGTGTGAGTGAACTTAGTCTTGTAGAGAGCGTATTTTCAGTTTGGTCAAGGTCTGTAACCGTGTCCACTGAAATACAAGAGAAAACTTTGATATCTCGTGTGTCTATCTTTCTCTTTGTAGCTTGTGTTCTCATATAAACTACCGGTTTGCATTCTAGCTCTGATACCACTTGTAGGTCCCTCGGAGGTTGAGGTTAAACCTTATCCTTGTTATGTTTAACACACTAGCAAGTTTGAAAGATGATTCCTGGGTGGAAGCCATGCAAGAAGAACTTCAGCAGTTCGAGAAGTTGGGCGTATGGAAATTGGTTGATAGGCCCGATCACTACAAGAAGATCGGAACTCGTTGGGTGTTTAAGTGCAAGAAGGACGACCGTGGGATTGTTGTCCGAAACAAAGCAAGGTTAGTTGTTCAAGGCTTCAGCCAGATAGAAGGTATTGACTACAATGAAGTGTATGCACCTGTTGCACGTCTGGAGGCTATTAGAATCTTTCTAGCCTACGCATCCTTCAAGAAATTCAAGGTGTCCCAGATGGATGTTAAAAGTGCATTTCTTCACGGAGTAGTCGAAGAGGAAGTATATGTCGAGCAACCACCGGGGTTTGAAGATTCATTACATCCTGACAGAGTTTTACTACTTAACAAAGCGTTATATGGTCTTCATCAAGCACCTCGAGCCTGGTATGAGACACTGTCTACCTACCTGCTGAACAACGGTTTTAGACGGGGTTTGATCGATTGTACCCTCTTCATCAAAGAAAAAGGTGAAGATCTTCTGTTGGTACAGGTATACGTCGATGACATTATCTTTGGTTCTACCGATGATAATTTATGCAAGGAATTTGAGAAGGTGATGCAAGATCGATTCGAGATGAGTGCGATGGGTGAAATGACGTTCTTTTTGGGTTTGCAAGTTAATCAGTCCGAATCTGGAATGTTTATCCATCAAACCAAGTACGTCGGAGACATCTTGAGCCGGTTCCAGATGTCCGATTCGAAGCCAATTTCTACTCCTCTTCCGCAGAATCACGGGATTACTCCGGATGAAAAAGGGGAAGCTGTGGACTCTTCACTTTATCGTGCTATGATTGGATCTTTAATGTATCTCACCGCATCAAGACCCGACATTATGTATCCAACGTGCCTTCTCGCCAGATACCAAGCGAATCCGAAGGTCTCTCACTATGTTGCTGTCAAAAGGATTTTTCGTTATCTGAAGGGTTGCCCTGACACCGGGTTATGGTACCCTAAGGATGATAACTTCGATCTCAAAGCTTACAGTGATTCTGATTTCGGCGGCTGCAAGAAAGATGGCAAATCAACTACAGCAGGATGTCAGTTCTTAGGCAATCGCCTAGTCACTTGGCAATGCAAGAAGCAGACATGTGTGGCTACGTCTACATGTGAAGCGGAATACATTGCTGCGTCTAGTTGCTGCTCCCAGGTTCTATGGATCCAACAACAGATGCGGGACTACGGTTTTGAATTCCTAACTACTCCTATTTATGTTGATAATGAAGCTGCTTTACAGATCACTAGAAATCCTGTACAGCACTCAAAAACGAAGCACATCGATATTAAATATCACTTCATACGTGATTGCTTTGAAAAGAGACTTATCGATGTGGTTCACATTCATACCGATCACCAACGTGCCGACCTTTTTACCAAAGCATTTGATAAATCAAGATTCGATTATTTACTTTTGGTAAACGGCATAAAGGTGAAGCAAGAGTAACCGACATCGGAAAATCGTTTTTGTAAAAAAAAAATTTCTAAAAAAAAAAAAAAAAAATCCAAAAATATGTTTTTACTTTTTTCTATTTTTGAATTTTAGGGGGAGAAAGTTTCAAGGAAAATACAAAAACATTGAAAAACCGCAAAAATACAAAAATATGTCTTTACTTTATTTACTTTCTGCATTTAAGGGGGAGAAAATTCAGAAAAACACAAAAACAATAGAAAAACAAAAATGAGTTTCTTGGTAATATAAGAGAAAATGATATTACATCAGAGGTCGGTCGAAACATGTTTCTAGAAATCAAAAGAAAAGAAAAAGATAAGTAGCTCTACTAATGATGTACCGGTAGACTCACGATCATTTTAAAGTATGCAGGAGATATAAACATAACGAACTGAAAACCGCGTGGGAACCGCTCATTGGCATATGGTCTTGGTACCGAAATTTCGTTTGATAGATTGCCGAGGTTCTGAGATATTCGGGGTTTATGCTGTTTATCATCTGGGTATCATGGTTGTATCTTTTACCGGAAAAAAAATAATAATAACGGGGACGCAAGTCTAGATCTTCCATGATACTATACATACGTGTACATACTGCATTCGACCTCAATAAGTGATAAACAATCACATGTCCAAACAAATAAGTGATAAAATATCACATTCATCCGGGAGTCAAGTTCGTCTCTCTGCTGTACGGAAGTACTGACCTGTTCACGGACTTGCTCCTGTGCCCTCATGCATATGAAAATCAAGTTCCTCATCAATAAGTGATTCTATCACATAGGGCTTGTTTTCAAATCAAATAAGTGACTTGTTCACATTTTATATACGTTAAAAACGGATGATAAATGGTATACTCCCCAGTAAGATGAACTCTCGTGCATACCTTGATACGGGAATGTGTCGTGAGTGGATGAACACCGGTCGGTAAGTATAAATCATACCTTAAATGTATCTCAATGTATTATGATTACACTTGATCGCTGAGTTTAAGTGGATAACAATATCGGTAATTGTGGTAGAATACTTATCCACTTCTGTAAAAGAATATTAAAAGAACATGTGTTTTGACAAAAGACCGCAAACTGATATGATTCTCTTCGCCAGAAACTCGCAAAAATATTGTTGTGTGTGTACATATTTATTTACTGCTTAACTTTTATTGTCTTTTTAAACAGTTTTTGTCGTTTGGTGCATATCAGCACGACATTAGCGGTGATGTCGTTTGATAACATTCAAAGGATATTAAAATTGTTGTCTTTTATTTTATCAGAATCCAAAAACATTTTCAATTTAATCTTATTTTTGATTAACCGATGTTGGTACTCGATCAGATACCTGGCAAGCCGAGATACTTCATAAAACTGACCTTTGCAGAACTTCATAACGGACAATTTTTTAAAACGGTCGTTTCTGAAAACTTTTAGGAATTTGAAGGGTTTGAATTGCAATTTCCCAAAATCCAAAGTGTTGGTGAAAATCTGATCCTTCGAGGAAGCATTGGCTCTCGAAAGATCAGATGGTCAATGAAAGTCAATCTTGATGCTCGAAAGATGAATTGGTCAACGAAAGATTTGACCAATTGGATCCTTCGAGCTGATCAGACTTTTCGAAAGATGGGTCAGGTCGAAAGATATCCTTCGAGGATCGTCTTTCGAGGTTGTTGAGGGTTCCACAAATATCTGGTATCTTTCGATCCAGATCTGGATCCTTCGACCCAAAGTCCCATCTTTCGAAGCACCTTTTCATCTTTCGAAAGGATAACGATCCTTCGAGGCGGTTCGTATTTCGAGGTCAGGGTATAGAAGAGGTTGGAAGGATCCGCTATACAAGCCGCAGTTTCCTCGATACGAGCAGATCAGGTTCACGCTTGATCCAGAGACAAATACTGCTCGTTATCGATTGGTTTATGATCCTCCGAAGTTGATGAATAAAATACCGTTGTTGAAAATGAAGACAGATTTTCTGGGTAACTTTCGTTGCTGGGTTTATGATGCAGATACTGGAGAAGCGGTGATCTTATTCAAAGACAGTCAGGAGAACTTTCGAATGATAGATCCAATGTGGATTACTAACATGTCCAGGTCGGATATTATTATTCTTAAGGATCACGAGATCAACTACTTGGTTAGAGATCGTGCACAAGCAATGAAGTTTCAGAAGATGGCCTTGTATTGCTTCAACCTACTTGTGAATGCGGGAAGTGCATGGTCAACGCATCACTTAACGGTTGAAAGGACGTCAGAGACTTGAAGACACGAAGATCGAGACAAAGCTACAGCCAAGGGGGAGTTTGTTGGTGCACTTGTGTCTGTACTTTGTCTGTATTTTGTTATGATATAAAACGATGTCTTTTGTTAGTCTTGTATACGTCTTATGTTTGTTAATAGGTGTTTTGATGTAAGTTTGACCAAGTCAACCATCCTCCTGGTTTGACTTTGACCAAACAGTTAGAACATGGTTGTAAGTTGTCTGGGTCGAAGGATGAGTCATCGAAGGATTGTTTATATCCTTCGATGAGCTCGAAGGATAAACCTTCGATGGATATAGATGGACCTCGAAGGATATCATCCTTCGAGGTACATGTGGATCCCTCGATAGTTTTCAGTTCGATAGATGATCTTTCGATCTGACTATCTGATCATTCGACCAGACGACCTGTGATGGATATATATACTCATGTAATGTGTTCACTTCAGTGTGTGAGTGAACTTAGTCTTGTAGAGAGCGTATTTTCAGTTTGGTCAAGGTCTGTAACCGTGTCCACTGAAATACAAGAGAAAACTTTGATATCTCGTGTGTCTATCTTTCTCTTTGTAGCTTGTGTTCTCATATAAACTACCGGTTTGCATTCTAGCTTGGATTCCGCACTTGCTAGTGTGTTAAACATAACAAGGATAAGGTTTAACCTCAACCTCCGAGGGACCTACATGATTTTTGATGAAGCTCATAAATCGAGGTACTCGATCCTCCAAGGATCGGACAAGATGTACCAAGATTTGAAGGACTATTATTGGTGGCCAAGACTTAAGGGTGATGTGGCTACTTATGTTGGAAAATGTTTGACCTGCGCCAAAGTGAAGGCCAAGTATCAGAAGCCTGCAGGTCTTCTGCAGCAACCTGAGATACCCATGTGGAAGTGGAAACAAATCTCAATGGATTTCATAACGAAGTTGCCCAAGACACCCAGAGGTCATGACACGATTTGGGTAATCGTGGATCGTTTGATAAAGTCTGTGCACCTTTTGCCGATCAGAGAGAAGGATAACATTGGTAAGCTAGCTGAGCTGTACCTAAGGGATATAGTTGCACGTCATGGAGTGCCAATCTCGATTATATCTGATAGAGACGGAAGATTTGTGTCAAGGATTTGGCAATATTTCCAAGAAGCGTTTGGTTCTCAGTTGAATCTGAGCACAACATTTCATCCACAGATGGATGGTCAAAGTGAGAGAACGATTCAGATGCTAGATGACATGCTGCAAGCTTGCGTAATGGACTTGGGTGGCAGTTGGGATACTCACCTGTCTTTGGTTGAGTTCTCCTATAACAACAGCTACCAAACAAGCATTCAAGCTGCACCGTTCGAGGCTATCTACAGACGCAAGTGTCGATCACCGTTATGCTGGGCAGATGCAGGTGATAGACAGCTGGTTGGTCCCGAATTGGTCCAAGAGACGACATATAAGATCATGCAGATCCAAGAGCGCATCATGGCGGCTCGTGATCGACAAAAGAGCTATGCGGACCAAAGAAGGAAACCTTTGGAATTTGAAGTGGGTGATATGGTTTTGTTGAAAGTCTCACCTTGGAAAGGTGTGGCATGCTTTGGAAAGCATGGTAAGTTAAACCCATGATTGATCGGACCATTCAAAATTCTGGAAAGGATCGGTCATGTAGCTTACAAGTTGGAGCTACCGGCAGAACTTAATGGTGTTCATGATACATTTCATGTATCTAATCTGAAGAAGAGTCCAACTCAAGAACTAGTAGTTATCCCTGCTGATGAAGTTCACATTGACGACACACTCCACTTTACCGAAGAACCTGTTGAGGTTACTGACTGGAAAGTTAACAAGACTCGGAGGAGTAGTGTTAAACTTGTCAAGGTTCGGTGGAACGCGCGTCACGGCCCAGAGTTCACTTGGGAGCGTGAGGACCGCATGAAAGCAAAATACCCGCATTTATTCCCTAACACCCCTGCAGCTAGCTGTAAAGCTTAAGATTTCGGGACGAAAATTTCTTAACAGGGGGGGAGGAATGTGACAACTATCAAAATTCCAGGTATCCGTACAACTATTAAACTATGATTAGTGCTTAATGACGGTGCTGAATTACAATTGATCACTTGAATTACTTTCTGATTATTGCCATATACATACATGTGTATCACACATTGCTTAAAGTCATATCATTATTGCATGAGAACTTTATTGACTCAAATGATGCATTAAATACAGTTAGCACAGTTATCGGATAAATCAGAAAAATGCTGACGGAGTTCAGTAAATAGACAGGCGTTGTATTAAGACCTAGAATGGGCCAGAAGCTAAGTATTACACTAGTATAGTGTGTAGGAAAGTAAGGATCACAAAACTGCCTTCCTAGAGATAGTTTGAGTGCCGGAAAGTCCCTAAATCTCACCTAAAGTGCTGAAATCAGCGTAAATCAGTATTTAAACAATCTAGTATCATGCAGAAATATGGTTAAATGGTCCTGAATGCTTTCCTAACTGTCGGGAACCAAAAGTGTCACAAAAGGTAACATAAAACACACTAAACTGCATAGTTTAGCACCTTAACGAACCAGTAACCAACCGAATAACCGAACAGTACCCGAAACACCAAATTTTCACTAGAATCACTGTTTTAACATTACCAAGCTAGTTATGGTCCCCGAACATCATAACACTACATAAATATCTAGTAACTAAAGTATCTAACTAATACTTACATTTTAACCATAATCTAACTAACTTAGTTTAAACCTAGCCTACTACCCCCCCCCCCCACCTATGGGACAACCAACATGGCCCCCACCTTCTTGATTTTGTTTCAATTAAATAATAGATTGTGTCCCTTATGTTGAGCATAAGATGTTAGTGCACTATGTCTATTGACTTCGTCTTGTATCGAGTCATGTAATAGGATAGGATAACCAGTGCTCGAGTTGCTAGAAACTGAGTTTAGTAGGTTTTATAGTAATTCCGCTTGAAACAGCC
The DNA here is from genome assembly GCA_030545235.1 of Helianthus tuberosus. Lineage (NCBI taxonomy): Eukaryota > Viridiplantae > Streptophyta > Magnoliopsida > Asterales > Asteraceae > Helianthus > Helianthus tuberosus. The sequence goes on along the minus strand of JARYGA010059337.1, from coordinate 74,412 downwards.
AAGTGCAAGTTCAAACGGAATTAACAATGTTAATTCCGCTTGAAACTGTCTTTGTCCATTTCAAACGGAATTACAAGTCTATATATAGGTGTGCATGGTTAGTCATTTGGAACGGAATTAGGTCTTGTGATTCGGTAACGAAGTGCTGCCGAATTGTCTCCAGGTGCTGTAAAACTATCAAATCAATATTAGAGACATTTAAATTGAATTGAGCGTCCGTGTCATTGATTCCGCCTTTGATTCGGATAAACAACTCTTCTGATCGACTCATTCAGGTCGTGCAACTATCCTACAAGTGGTATCAGAGCTCAGGAAGAAGAGTTCAGCTTGATTTCATCAGTTTTCTGACTTCTACACCTTCTTTTTCAATATTGACAAGATTTCACGGTCAAAATGGGCTGAATTTCACACATTACATGCGAAACAGTGTTTTAACAAAGCCTTGAGAAAATCAGACCTAAATACGGATTAAAAGTGACAAAAATGGGCCAAAAACATAATTCCGTTTGAACGAGCTTCATAATTTCGATTGAAAAATCAGTGTTAATTTCGCTTCAAATCATAATTCCGCTTGAAATTAGCGAGTTATTCCGTTTGAAACAGTAATTTCGCTTGAAAGTACAACTGATTCCGCTTCAAAGTGTAATCCCGTTTGAAGATTTCGCTTGAAACATTTGATTCCGTTTGAGAAGTGCTATTCCGTTTGAGAAGGGATATCGTTTGAAAACATATTCCGTTTGAAAGTGGGATTTCGTTTGAATGTGGTTATCTCGTTTGAACAAGTGATTCCGCTCCAAAAGTGATTTCGCTTGAAATCACTATTTCGTTTGAAAGTGAAAAATTCGTGTCAAGATCATTTCACGTCAACCGAGTGTCAGTTTGTGTCAAGTTGTTTGTTATTGTTTAATCTGATTATGTTTGTTTGATTGTCTTTGTCTCCAGGAAATTCAAGAATTTCAAATCATGGCTGAAGAATTCTACAACTCGTTCTACAACGCATTCACATCCGAGTCTTCAGAAATCTCAACTGTCACACCAAAAACCATTACGAAAGCGATCAATGAGAATATTAAACATGACAATTTTTATGGTACACATTCAAAACCACCAACTCTTGAAAGTATTGAAGACTATACTTGGTGGAAAGAAAGGTTTCTCAACTGGGCAAAAGCGTATGCACACGAGAGCTGGTTCTGTTTGGAATTTGGGTATAAAAGGCCGACTGATGATAAAGGAGAAGAGATTCCACTCAAGAAATTACCTAAAGATGACAAAGCAGAATTCTCAACAGAACAGAGAATGATTGCTTTGATTCAAACTTCTATCAGGAATGACATGTTTGCTTTATTGCAACATGATGGAACATCGAAATCGGTTTGGGAAGCCTTGACGGTAAAAGCTGAGGGAGGGGTAAACAAATCAAGTAAAACAAAATTGCTTTATTAAAGAAAGAATTTGATTTGTTTGACAGTTTGAAAAATGAACCAGTTAGGAAAATGATAGAGAGATTTGGTCACTTAAAAATCGAACTTGATTGGTTTGGGATTGTTAAAACTAGAGAAGAAATCATTAATAAGATAATAGAAGCGTTACCACGAGCTGATCAGTGGCAAACGTTTGTTTTCATTTTGAAAAATGATGCTTTGTATGATACAATTTCTCTTGATGACTTGATTGAAAAGATAGAAAGTCATGAGCTAGAGTTGCAAAAGCAGAACAAGATGAGCAGTTCTTCGCATCAACAGAATGTCAGTCTCTATTATAAAGGTAATCTACCTTCGGTGAAAGTTGCAGAATCACCAAAGACAGCATTCAGTGGTGAGAGGACAAAAGAGCCACAGAAAAGCTCATCAAGCTACAATCTAGGTTATCATTCATCTGCTTCAAAAGCTAGTTCTGAAGAAGCAGAGGAGATACTGTGCAACATTGCTCTTAAGTTGAAAAATTCCCCGACAATGAGCATCAATGCAGCTAAGCAGCAAATGAGCTTCCTTGCATCTGTTCTGGAATCGTATGAAGGTCTAGTTGCAGGAAAAATTGGAAACTCTGAGTTAACCAAAGAAGACTACGACCAGATTGATCCGGAAAAGATGGAACTCATTGACATTCGTTGGTGTTTGGCAAGTTGCATCCGCAGAGCTCAGAGATACGTGGAGATTACTGGGAAACAATCTCTCGGTGGTGCATCAACAAAACTTGGATTTGATAAATCCAAAGTGACCTGCTTCAAATGTAAGCAAAAAGGTCATTTCAAGAGAGAGTGCAATAATTCTGCGGTTGGTGGAAATGAACATCCGTTCAATGACGATTATTACCGAAAGGCAATCTACCACCGAAGCAAAGAAGAGCCAAAAATGATTGAAGACAAACCTAGAGATAAGTCAAGAGCTTGTGATGTGATCCATGATGATGAAGGATATGATTAGAGTCAGATTCTTCTAGAAGAAGATCGTGTTGATATTCGAAAAACAGCTCATGGCAAAACTGTATCAAAGAACAACCATTATGTTTTCGTTGCTGAAATTAAAGAGCAAAACAAAGAAGAAAATGTTGTTGCTGAGGTCAAAGAGAAAACCAGAGAAGAAATTCTGAGTGAGAAAACAGACAGAGAGATAAGAATGGCTTGGAACAGAATGAATGAAATGCAAGAAGAATATGAAGAGGCTGTCAGCTACAATAGATGGGATAAGAAGCAAGAGTGTTATATCAACCATTATGGTGAACCGGTTGTTCCCAAGAAGGATATAATTCATGAGGATGTTCTTCTAGTGATTCCTCGAGTTGGAGAATATTATTCAAATGCTTTGAAAGATAACTCTTATGAAAGAAAGCTTAGAAAAATCATAAGAGATGTCATGACTTCAAGCTTGAGGAAGAGGGATGAAGAGAGAATGAAGAAGAATGTTGAGAATATGGTTGAATAGTTGAAGAAAGTTGTTGAGGAAGATGTGAAGATTGTTGAAGAAGTGAAAGAAGACGTTGTGGTGAATGTAGAAGTTGTGAAAGAAGTTGTTACTGAAGAACAGCGGGTTGGAGAAGATGTGAAGAAAGCAGAAGAAGAAGTGAAGAATGAGAGTTTAGTTGCTGGTGATGTTGGTGATGTTGGTGATGATGCTGGAAAGCAGAAAGATGCTGATCAGACTGATGCAGCAGAGAACACCGAGGTGCCAATCACTGAGGTAAATTCTGATTCTGAAACTCAAATCAAAATCATTGAACAGTGCAAGAAATGCATGGAAACGTGCAGTGCTTGTACTGAAAAAGACAAACAATTCAAAATAAGAAATCTTGAATTCAATAAAATTGAAGAAGTTTTCAAAAATAAATGCAAAGAAATGTTAGAAAACGAAAAAGTTTTGAAAGAAAATGATGAAAAACTTTTGGAAAAATGTAAAAAGTTAGAAAAAGAAAATGAAATTTTAAAAGAAAATGTTTTGAAAAGGACAGAAGAATGTGATCAAAAAGAAATTGTTTGTCAAGAAATGAAGAAAGAATATGATTCAATAAAATTGGCATATCACATTACAAAAGAATCATATGAAAAAGTGAAGGATGAAATGAAATTTTCTCAATCAAGAATGAATTATTATTATGAAACAACTAAAGAGCTTAAGCGAATGTATGAAATAAAACAAGGTGTTGTTAATTCCTATATTGAGGATGTTGCTAAGCTAAAGCGTCAGATTGCTGATTTAGAACAGGATAACAACAAGTTAAAAAGTTATCACGTGTCGTCATATGTGCTTGAAAGAATTTTCAACATAAAACCGGATGGAAAAGATTCTGAGCAAAATAAGAAAGGTATTGGCTCAGAGTTTCATCAAGTTCCACCACCGGAAAAGTTTGCATTTTATGATGATGAAAAGGTCGAAAAAGCTTTCAACATGGTAGATCAATTGCCAGATAACATTGATATAACCTATTCCAAATCTGATGATTCTAGTGATTCAGAGGTGGTAGGTAAGGTCGTTGAAAGTGTGTTGAAAGAAGAGTCGGTTGAAAAAGGTAAATCTGAATCACAGGATGAAAATGAAGGTAATTTTCATGATGGATATCTGAAAAGCACAAAGTTTGAGAAAAATTTGAATGATGATTCAAAAGGATTGGTTTATACCATGATTGGATCGGACAAATTATTCTTAGATGTTGTATTCCCAATTCAGAATGTGATTTCAGAAAAGATTGAAAAAGTTTTCAAAATGGTTGAGATTGAAAAATCTGAGATTCCAAAGTTTGCTGGAAAAGGTCATAAAACTTTTTATAACAAACCTGGTTACAAAAAGAAGAACTTGAAGGCTGGGTTGGGTTATAAGAAGAAACAAGGTCGAAATAAAAATGAAACTCTGAATTTTCAGACAAAAATGAATTTTGTTCATGGGACAAGTTCTGAGGAAGAGAAAGAACTAAAATTTAGACGACAGTCTAATGAAGAGTTCTATGCTCAAAAGAAAAAGGAACAACCACAGGTCAAAGATGTTTCAAAAAGAACATGTTTTAAGTGTGATCAAATAGGACATCTTGCTCGCAAGTGTCCAAATCTGAAACCTGTAGATGTTGACAAAAAGAAGTGTGATGATGTTGAGAAACAAAATTTGATTCAAATCAAACTTGTAGGTACAACACAAACAAGTTTGTTTCGAATCAAACTTGGAAATCTAACCCCAATAGGTTCGATTCAAGACAGATCTGGAATTCTCACACACCCAGATTAAGAACAACACAAAGTTGCAAAACAACTGTCGATGCAACGAAACCAAATGAGTTTTGGAAACCTAAAGTTGTTGTTCAAAATGAAAATGTTCAAAAAGAGTCACAGTTTTACAAAAGAGGTACTCCAAAAGGTCAAACATGGAGTGCTAAGAAACAAGTGATTTCGGTAAAAGATGAAAAAGTTGAAGTCAAAGTTGAAAAAGTCTTTGATGACAAAGATTTTTCGAAACTGCATGATACATATTGTGTTGAAATGCCTAAGGTCAAACAGACCTGGGCTAAATTGTTCAAGTAATTGAATAGTTTGAATGTGCAGGTGCTCAACAAAACCGAAGATTGTGAAAATGGAATTCGGAGCAGCCTGGCACAAGAAGAGGAGAAGGCTGCAGAACCCTGTGTTGGTTGAAACAGGGAGTTTGTTTGTTTTTTGTACATAAATAAACAATATTTCAAAAACCCTAAATATTGAAAAATTTGAAAAATCAAAAATATATTTTTATTTTGTCAAATAATCAAAAATTACAAAAATATGTTGATTGAATATGCCGAAACCCTCACGGCGGAACAAACATGATTAATTTCACAAGATTGAAAAACGGTTTTCAAACTGTAAATATCAATGTGTTGTAAATCATGGGGGTATTTTATTGCTTCTTATGTTAGATTTTCTGCAAAACAGAGCACGAAAAGCAGAAAATGGATGGCGAGATAAAGCTATCAGTGTTGGTTGTCAAATTTTCTTTAAAATGATTTTGCATTTTAGGGGGAGTATTGTTATTAGAAAATACAAAAACATTTGAAAATTTGAAAAAGTAAAAAATATGATAAAATTCAAAAATTGAGTTTTTGCGTAAAAAGAGGAAATGATAGTACATCAGTAGACATTTACAGTATGCTAAAGAAATGTAATTATTTTTTAGCATTAAACAGTCTCACTAATGATATGCCGATAGGTTTTTATATATTTAGTAAACTTTTTCGGGATATAAACCTAAATTCAAACTTGCTTATTTTGTGGGGAACACTACTTGGATATATAGGTAACCCCTGAAATCTTGTTTGAAGGACCCCTCTTTCTGAGATACTAGGTCTTTATGCTTAGTGATATCTGGGGTATTATCCCAGGACTTCTGATTTTGCGGAAGCAATGGCCTAGTCCTCGTATAATACTTTCTGCATGCTTGAAATATAGAAAAAGCCCTCAGTACAAAAAATGATGAAACATTGAAAAATGCTAATCATGTGCTGTTGAAGAAAAGATCCTCTAAAGGGGACACACCAAAAGTCGAAGCCGTCATCTCTCAGCTGAACGGAAGTTCTCACCTGAGCTCTCACGGTTCTTCGCAATTTAACCCCTTACAGATATCATCTAGGTATACTCACCTGTAAGACTGAATATTGGGATCTGGATACGGGAGTATATTCAAGAGGTGGGACACATGAATAAGTTTAAGTCTTTAAAACACTTAATTCATATCCTGAATCAGTTGAACTTTGTGTGAAAATTTAAGTGGATTAGTATATCGACAATCTAAGTGAATTGTTTAATTCTTAATGTGTAACTAAACTCAATGGTACTTGTGACTTGTCAAAAACTGATATGATCTTCTAACGCAAACTCAGACAAAAATATTGTCTGTAAATATGTTTGTAAATATTTCTTTACTGCTTTATGTTTCAGAAAAATACAAAAAGATTTTGATTCTGCTTTATTTTCGACAACCGATGTCTGAGTGCTGAGTTTCAAAATCTAAGTAAGCTGATTGTGTTTCTGAAAATAAAACGAGTTCATTAATTTGAAACTTGAAGTTTTTAATAAAAATCTAAAACAGTTTGTGATATCTCCAAGGTCATTAGTTTGGACTTGGATGATTAACTGTGAGGGATTTGGATGCTTATATTGTTAAAGAGCCAGTTTACGATCTTGTTCGCTGAAACTGCCAAATCAATGAGATTTGTTAAAAAGTGTTAGTTTAGAAAGGTTGGTAGAGCCAAGTTTTCAATCCTGGAAGTTCAAAATGTTGTTACTTATAAACGTATGAGTGTTGCAGATGTGATTCCAGACTACGATCCCGACAGCTGAGTCTAAGGGGGAGTCTGAAGACGAGCTCAAAGCAAGGGGGAGCTTGTAACCTGAAAGCAAGGTGTCGATCCCTAAAGCACGGAATCTTGACGAAAGGGGAAGCCTGATGAAGAAGCTGATAATGTTAGAGCCAGAGTCAGATCCTGGTACAACATTCAAAGATAGAAGTTGATCAAAGAAGATAAAGATTGAAGGATGCTTACAGTGTTAGAGAATTTGGTAAGAGCATGAAGACTGATCAAGACTGAAGATGTGTCATGATAAAGACTCGACACTGAAGACTTCGTCAACATCCAAGGGGGAGTCTGTTAGTGCACTATGTCTATTGACTTCGTCTTGTATCGAGTCATGTAATAGGATAGGATAACCAGTGCTCGAGTTGCTAGAAACTGAGCTTAGTAGGTTTTATAGCAATTCCGCTTGAAACAGCCAAGTGCAAGTTCAAACGGAATTAACAATGTTAATTCCTCTTGAAACTGTCTTTGTCCATTTCAAACGGAATTACAAGTCTATATATAGGTGAGCATGGTTAGTCATTTGGAACGGAATTAGGTCTTGTGATTCGGTAACGAAGTGCTGCCGAATTGTCTCCAGGTGCTGTAAAACTATCAAATCAATATTAGGGACATTTAAATTGAATTGAGCGTCCGTGTCATTGATTCCTCCTTTGATTCGGATAAACAACTCTTCTGATCGACTCATTCAGGTCGTGCAACGATCCTACATAAGAACCATGAGATAAACACTTAAAATGGGTTATAAGTATACACATCAAGACCATAGCTTCATTCTCACACACACCATTTCACACACTCTTTCTCTCTTCTCCTTGCTTGTTCTCGGCCGACCCCAACCCCACCATCATTCATCCATCCTACATCCATTCCAAGCATATACAAGTATGTTAGAGGTTACACAAAGGAGCTAGGAGCTTTCGGAAGTTCAAGGACCTTCTCTATTTGCTATTATCCATCTCTTTTCTTCTCTTGATCATCCCTAGCCTTGAGCTAGTGGTAAGAACATCATACATTCCATTTTACTTCTATTTTAAGTGGTTAAAAGATGTTACATAATGTTAATCATGAAGAACACTAAGAATCAAAGGAATGAAACATGAACATAAGCTTGAATAATAAGAAACTAAGTTGTTTATGTGTTGATTTGCTTGTTGAATGTTGTTTATTCATGTATATGATGTAGATCATCATATTATCTTGCTAGATCATGATTAGAAACATAATCTAGCAAGATGAGAGGATGAACATGGTAGAAGTTAATGGATCATCCTCATGAGAAGCATGAACTTGAAAGAATATGTGGTTTCTTGAAAAATAATGATCAAAGTAAGTTGTAATACTTGAAGTTAATGGATCATCCTCATGACTTTGGCAAAATTGGTAAGTGTAGATTATTTATTGTTGATTATTGGTTGATTGTGTTGATTTAAAAAAGAAAATGATATACCTTCAATGGTATGGAAACCTCCATTTTTAGGGGAAACTATGGCAAAATTTTTCTAAAAATTAAACACTTAGAAAAAATAATTCCAAATAAATATTTACAAGTATATTTTAAGCCATGGATTTTTCACATAAGGTTTGGCATAATTTTTGTTAGAAAAATATAAATATTGGAGGTTGGTTTTTATAAATAAAAGTGACTAATTATGTATTTAGGAAAATATATATTTAGAAGTCACCATGTGTGTGATTATTTGTATATTATGTGTATTAGTTATATTATTTTAGGACTTGAAATAATATAATTCACTAAAATACCAAAAATTACAATCCAAAATATTACCAAAATTCCAAAAATGTGAATATACAAGAATACACAAAAATATTGGTGAAACCGAACCAAGAAATATAACTCACAAGAATATTCTGGAAAATTTATTCATAAGTATATTTGGTAAATAATATTTTGGACACCAAGTGAATAAAAATATGATTATTACAATTATCACAAATTTTTATCATATTTTTGACAAAAAGGAAAATATATTATTTTGGGTGAATAAAAATATATATGTTTTTCTTGGAATTATTAGAAGATGTATCATTTTTGGGAGAAAATATATATTTCTTAAACAAACACGAAATACAATATTTTTGGGGTGAAAGATATATTTTCTCAAATAAATATGAAATATATCATTTTTGGAGAAAAAATAAGTTTATATATATTTTCTAAGTTAGACTTGAAATATATTAATTTTTTGAACTTATATGAAAATACAAATATTTTTGCCAAAGGAAAATTTTAAATAATATTTCTTAAAATATATTTTTTGAAAATATATATTGGTGAACTTTTATTAAAGATGATATTCCAGAAAAATTAATACAAAATTAAGTATAAGAATACTTAATGAATACAATAAAAATACGTATTCTCGTACGTATAAATACACACCGGAATACGACCCCAATACATGGAAAAAGTATACAAATACAAGAATACGAATACACCCATCCTTGGGAAGGAAATACATGTACAAATACGTAAAAAGTATCAGGTGAATATATATTATTTTTAACAATTATTCCAAAATTTAATAAATATGATTTAAGTTAAAATATTTAATATTTTAACAAATAATTATATAACTTGGAATAATAACGAATACACTAAATTATACTAAGTCAAGGCACGACTCGCTCATCTAATAGACATTAGTACGTTGTAGGTAGTTGTGTACGCCAGGTGAAGCTTTGAGTTACGATGTTCACGAAGAAAGCAAGATTGTGAGTTCATGTTCCCCCATTTATTTTAACTGTTTTCTATTTTATAACTTCGGGGGTGAAGTACATGTTACAAAATGTTTACAAACAAATATAATTGGTATGGTTAGCTAGGGATTGCATGGTAGATCATGTGAATGGGTAGGCGCACTCCTAAGACCATTAATCCTCGTGTTAGGACCGAGGGGCATGAGTGATAATTCTATTTGGGAGTAGCGACCCCACACCCATGTGGACCAGGGTGGCCCATGAGGTGACTATGTCTTGCTGCCGGAGGTCCGGTGCAAAATCCGCTAGGTTTGAGCCTTCCTACGCCGTTGCACAATTGTTAATGGCCTTGCAAACCATTAATTGATATGTATCCTTGTTTGCTTTCATACTGGGGTTTACAAACATACATGCATTTTTACAATGATTTCAAAGGTTTATTCAAACACCCATGAACTCGCTCAACTTTTGTTGATGTTTTTAAACTACATGTATTTCAGGAAAATAGATGTGGATCTGGCGGGCGTTTGGATGTTTCAAGTTGTGTTAAGAATAAAGGATGCCATCCAGTGTCTTAAGGTTTGGTTAGTGTGTCTTATCCTGGACAAGACACATCTTCCAAAACCTGGTTTTATTTAAAATCTTTTGTTGAGTCCTTATGGAACTCTAGAACTATTTGCGTGGTTTGTAATTCGGATTTGAAGTCCCTGTTTCAAAACAATGATGTTTGTGGTATTTTAAACTTAATCAATGGATGATTATCTTTAGTTTTATCATATAGTTGTTGTTATGATTGAATGTAATGATATTAAGCAAGTCACACCAAATCACGCTTCCGTAAAAAGTCAGGGTGTGACACCGTGCACAGATCACAGTAATCCCGTGTGCACCCGTGATTAATTTGATCTTTGCACGTTTATCTTACCTTATTTCAAGAATGCATAGTAGGGGTAAAACATATTATATAATATATAGTGCTAGTATATAGTCTGTGCGCGAGTGCGAGAGAATGGGAGATAATTAAAGTCCACGTTACGTCGAGAAATAGAACAAGTTCAACACATAAAAGGAATTAACGGCGAAAATCGTGTCATTACATCAACATTAGAAGCATAATTGACATTGCTATAGAGGACTTTTGCGAAGACTGCGATTGTTGCTGAAATTCCTCAGTTCTGCGGCCCCGTGCGGCAGTGCTGGGTAAGATGACCATTGGTGCGTAGTCGAGTGTTATATATATATTAGGTGTACATTTTAAGCCCCTTTAACACTTTTTAGTCAAGTTTTAAATTTATAAAACATGATATTTACTAACACTAGACACACATATGGGCAAGTGCACCCATCGTGAGCGTAGTATATTGTTGGTAAGATACCGAGGTCGTCCAAGGACACAAGAGCTTTTAGTACCGGTTTATCCTCAACGTCTAATCAAATCAAAAAGTTTAGAAAAATGTTTTAACTAAGAAAAATAAAAACTAACTAAAACGCTGAAAAATAAAAATAAAAAGAAAAACAGATAGACAAGATGAATCACTTGGTTCCGACTCGTATCTAGTGTAACCTTTGATTATTTCCGCACTTTTGCACTATTTTAAGAGATTATCTTAGTTATTGTAGTAGGCCCCTCTTTTGAAGGTGACGTTACCCTCACCCCAGTAGTTTGAGTCACTAAGGATACAATCCTAAAAGGGTGGATTATTGGAAGATAATTAATTAAGTTATTAATGCAAATTATGGTAGGCCCCTCTTTTGGAGGTGACGTTACCCTCGACTAAGTAGTCTGAGTCAGCAAGGATACAGTCCTAAACAGCCGGGTTATAGTATTAATAGTAGTTAACTTATGAGGGGGTCAAAGAGTTTGGACCCCCGCCATCCAATACCGTTAAGTATTGAAGGATGTCCTACTAAATTTGACCCAGGTCCCTTGCAGGATCTCTAAACGCTGAACAACGGCAAGACTCTTACCAAACCGTTCCCTTAACCCCCGACCAGGTTGCCAACATACCTCCATATAGACCGTGGAGATATTAATGGTAAAAATATTTTATTTTATATAGACAGTAAAATAATGCCAAGACACCACGGACAAACGATAAGGAAGAATCACCTTCAACATAAGAAACTAGTTATTAAAGTCATTAATACATAATCAATTAAAAAGTGCGAAAAGATTAAAAATAAAAAGTATTACACTAGACATTTTGTCTTCACCAAGTGATGTAAGAGACTTAGGCAAACATGGCCTTGAGTGTCAAGAACTCTTACGATCAATCTTGGATCCCGAGACGACTCACACACTCTATGATGGACAATGGATGATGGTGGTGGATGATGGTGTTATGGAGGTGGTGGGTGGTGGGTGAAGTGTGAGAGAGGTGGTGTGCCAAGGGATGGTTTGAGCTTTAGCCAAGCACTTCTATTTATAGGCTGAACAGAAGCTCGGGCACGGCCCCGTGTCCAGTGGGCACGGCCCCGTGTCCACATCCTTCTCTTTCTTCATTTAATGCAGTTTTGTCTTTTTAGTTGACCACGCCCCCGTGTCCGCTGAGCACGACCCCGTGGTGCAGAAGAATCTTTGTACTATGCAGATTTGCTGGATTGTGTGAATCTTATAGTTGACCACGGCCCCGTGTCCGCTGAGCACGGCCCCGTGGTGGGCAATAGAAGCTTCTACCACTTTGTCTTTTCTACTGACACTTGGTCACGCCCCCGTGCTGGCTGAGCACGGGGCGTGTTCAGTCTTCTGTTGTCTTGTTTTGCTTGGGAAGATGCTGTCGTGGGGTCGGACATGTCACGTCTTGTTCCTTTTCTTGTATTTATGTTAGATTTTGATGTATTTTTGCTTCTTTTGTTAATTTGAGCTCATTTAATCCTGAAAATACAAAAGGAAGACAAAAGCACACTTTTTCCAACATTAGTACTAAAAAAGGGTTAGTTTTATGCCACAATTGATGAAATTTATATGTTGCATTTTTAACACATCAAATACCCCCACACTTGAATCTTTGCTTGTCCTCAAGCAAAACTCTTTAATATGTGGCTATTACACTCCCAAATGGAATGGGTAGAGAAGAAGGTTTTTGGGCTTGTCGTAGAGTGTCGGGATTTCCAAGATTCTTTATTTAATTTTATTTTTATTTATTTACAATCCTTTTCGTCATGATTTATTTAAAACTTTTCATAAGATAAATTACCTATTAGGGCATAACATGCCTCTTTAAAATTCTATTTATATACAAGTTCACATACCTCACGGGGATCACTCAACACTCGGCCGAAAATGTATTTTTGTGGATCACTCGAGAGCGGCATGGAACTTACTCCTACCATAGGCTTGCCAAGCAATCAATCCTCCTCCTTTTTAACTTATACACCTTTGTAAATATCAAGAGGACTTTGTGGGTGAAGGGTTAGGCTTGGGTTAAAGGTAGGTGGTTGGGTTAGTGGTTAGTAGAAAAAGGGCTAAAAGCGTAACAAATGTCGGTTTTCGTAAGACTTTCTATTTTTGTAACTTTTATTTTGATGAAGCTATTATTCAAACAAAGTTTTTTTTTTGATGAACTTGTTTGTTTATTTTCTTTTGCTTCATCATCAACAAGAAATACACATTTTTTTTAAAAGTCATACGAAAAACTGAACTTGTTACTAAAACAAAGGGTTAAAAATAAAAAGGTTTTGGTGGGTAAAAGGGTGTTTGGTTTGGGTTATGAAATGAAAAGGTTTAGGCTCAAAGGGGCTAACTAGGGGGATTTTGGGTAGGTGGTAAAAAAAAGAAAAATAATGGTGTAGAAATAAAAAGGGTTAGTCCTAATGCCTCCATCATTTACTTACTCGGGTTTAAGTTGGTAAGGACCGGGAATGTATCGTCATGGCAAGTTCTAGAGTCGTAAGAACCAAGCGGCTATTTACACAAGAAACGAAAAATGAGCATTTAGTCTAATGATATGTAATTGTATGCTCAATAAAGGCTCAAAACTCACTTTTGTGGGAATGGGTTTTTATGTGATCAAGTATATATAATCAAATTTTAACTAAGCTTGTCATGCCTTTTCATAATTTTCTTATGTTGGTTCTTTTTATCACGACGCTATCAGTTGTAAATTCGTAAAAATATAACCTTTTTAAGAACTTGAATTTCCCGAGTTAAACCTAGACAAGTGAAAAGAAAAAATTGAAAAATTTTTGAAAAAATTTGGGGTGATTAGCGATTCCAATAGAGTTTTGTGTAAGGCTTGTATTTAGGACTTGCAAGATTCAAGGTTTTAGCATCCCCCCCCCCCCCACACTTAAATTACACATTGTCCTCAATGTGTCCCAAAAATAAGTTTTTAGGTTGATTGAATGTGTAAAAGGTGTGAAAAAGCAAAAAGTTTGTGTTACTGGTTACCTGGGCACGACCCCGTGTTGAGTGGACACGACCCCGTGCTCAGGTGCCAGTAACTAAAACTTACAGAAGGTGAACATGGGGACGTGTCTGCTGGGCACGTCCCCGTGTCTATCAAAGTCTGCAGAATTTAAACAAAACAGCAGGTTCAGGGGAATGGGCACGGGGGCGTGTCGGCTGGACACGACCCCGTGTGGACAGTCTGCAAAGTTGAAAAACAGGTTTCTTTCTTCGGTTTTCCTGTCCCGGCTTTAGTAGTACTAATGGTTAGCACTCTAAGCCTCGTATGTACCTGCTTAATCAATAAACACCATACCATACCATAGCAAACATCCAACTTTTACCAAAGTCAACATCCATGTCAAAGTTAAAAGGAAAATAAAATGCAGAAAATAAAAGAAGTTAGGGAAAGTAAATTGTTCAACACTTGGCACGCAGGCCATCAATTGTTCAAGATTAAAAAGGGTTAACCTGGGAAGTCATCAACCAACCGTTTCCTCCTCCGTTCCTCCCGCCTAATCCATGTCCTCGTCATCATCATCATCATCCCCTCCATGGCCTGCAATGTGGTCGCGGATATATCCAATATCATCTTGGATATCGGATATGTTTCTCTCGATAGCTCCCACCTGGTGGTACGTGTTGCTTGCCATATTGTAGGTGTTCCTGGTGCACATAAGGTTTTCCTGCAACAAATCATGCAAACTTTGAAAGTTAGGAAAACCGCCTCCCGAGGAGGATGATTGGCCCGGATCACCATGGGGTTGGTATTGGTACTGATGATGTTGCGGAGCGTGGAGGACAAGTGCTTCTTGCGGGTTCCATGCATGGCCTTGCATCCTTTGAAAGCTCACCGTCCCGTCTTCCGCCTCATAAATTAGGTTCATTGAGCGGCATATGTGTATATCCACCATACCCGACCATGGGCTTCTCTCAAATGACCTAGGTATGTGGGCAAAGTGCCTGAAGAGACGGTACACCCATCCCCCCAAAGAAGATAGGGGTTGGTGCACTAGCAAGGCGGTTGTGATGCATGTTTCGGAGCATGAGGAACGGAACATCAAGCGGCCTGCGGGTGTGGATACAGTGGAGGACAACAAGATCTCTTAACCCAACGACGCCAATACTATCATGCCTTTGGCTAAGAGAGTAGCCGAGGAGCCTATGAATGTATCTGTAGAGCGGATCCCTCGGCTTCGTACTCTTAGTGCTGCTCGGATTGTAGTACCCCTCACCAATCTGAGCCCAAATGGCTTGGCGTTCGTTCTCACCTATCTCTCGCATCCCCCCAGTATTTTCCTCGTTTCCCGCATCCTCTTCTGCATACAACCCGATAATCGATCCAAACTGAGCCAGAGAGATCGAATACCTCGTTCCGCCACATCGAAATGCTACCCCATCATTGTCGAATGGGTCGCACCTCGAGTTGAAGGTGAAGGTGGTATAGAATTCCAAAGTACATTCGTGGACGGAACGGAGCCGAGTTGTTAAAGCTACTCTGAGTGGTCCCGTGACAAAGTTGTTGAAACGGTCGATTTGATTCACCACAGTTAACAGTTCCGTGCATGCTTGCCTCGGGTATTCCTCCGGCCTTGTTTGAAGTATCTCGTATCGAGCCCTAGCATCGAGCTCATTGGCGTTAAATCTTGTGAACTTCCTAGCCATCTGAAAGAATACACCAAAAGTTAGCACGAAACAGAAGTATTTTCGGACAAAACTGCAAACAGTGAGCTGGACACGACCCCGTGTTCAGCGGACACGGCCCCGTGTCCAGGCGTCTGTTACTCAAAAATTTCATTTTTCGTCCCGGTTCCGAAAACTTGAAAATTTTTGGTCCAGTAGGTGCGGTTTTCCCCGAAAATGAAACCCTACGTACCGCTTTTCCCAAAATATCCCGTTTACCCATTCAATTTTATCTTTTTCGGTTCAAGAACAAGGGTTTGGGGTTTTTGTGCGAAATCGGAAAAAATCTATGAACAATACAAGTGTATTTACTTCCCATAACACTAATCTAACTAAATGCAAACAGATCTAAACAAAAATTTGAGGTTCGATCCGGATGAACTTCAAGAACCCTAGATTTTTCCCCAAATTTTTGGTGTTTTAACTACATGCAAGTAACTAATCTAACTACTAGAAGTGATAGAATCATACCTTGATGTTGTTAGAGCGATGGGAGACGTCGAAAATCTGCGAAAAATCGCCTGGAACCAGAGATTTTTCGGGGAAACGGGGCGTGTGGAATGAAGTAACTGTTTTGAAAAAGGGGATTTATCCCGACTGCAGTGCGGACACGGCCCCGTGTCCGGCGGACACGGCCTCGTGCCGAGCAAAGTTTTTGAAATTTTTTTTTTTTAGTGCTCGTGTGAGTGCCCTTGTTTCCCAAAAACTTAGGTTAGAAAACTTACCGCTTAAGATGTCATCTCAATCGTTCGTCACTTACTAGGTATGATGTTGGTTTCATTCTTCCACCGTCTGAAGCGAGATCTCTTCTTCTTCTCCTCAATGAATCCTTGATAGAGTTTCCGCCGTTGGCCATTGACTTTAAATGGAGGCCCATTTCGAGATTTAATTTCTACTGCACCGTGTGGGAAAATATGGGTGATGGAAAAAGGTCCTGACCACCTAGACTTTAATTTACCAGGAAACAATCGAAGTCGTGAATTAAACAAAAGAACTAGGTCTCCTACTCGAAATTCATTAGGTTTAATGTGTTTGTCATGCAAAATTTTCATTCTTTCCTTGTAAATTTCAGAGTTTGAGTATGCATAATTCCTAAGTTCGTCTAATTCATTTAATTGACAAAATCGATTTTTACCAGCAAATTCTAATTCTAAGTTTACATTTTTTATTGCCCAGTAGGATTTGTGTGCAATTTCTACTGGCAAGTGACAACTTTTCCCATAGACTAGCTTATATGGGGTTGTACCTATTGTTGTTTTATAAGCAGTTCGAAAAGCCCATAAAGCATCATCTAATTTATCTGCCCATTCCTTTTTATTTAACCCTATGGTTTTTTCAAGTATTCGTTTTAAACCTCTATTAGTCACTTCGGCATGTCCGTTTGTTTGAGGGTGATATGCTGTTGAGACCCGGTGATAGACCCCATATCTTGTTAAAAAAATTTCAAGTTGATGGTTGCAAAAATGGGTACCTCTATCACTTATTAATGCTTTAGGTGTGCCAAAACGAGAGAATAATTTTTTCAGAAATCTTACCACGACTCTTCCATCATTTGTTGGAAGTGCCTCGGCCTCGGCCCATTTAGACAAGTAGTCTACTGCCACAAGTATATATTTGTTTCCTTTTAATGGTGGGAAAGGTCCCATAAAGTCGAGTCCCCACACATAAAAAATTTCACAAACAAGAATGCCATTTTGTGGCATTTCGTTTTTGGAAGAAATATTACCTGTTCTTTGGCAAGCATCACATGTCTTGACAAGACTTTGGGCGTCTTTGTAAATGGTTGGCCAATAAAATCCTAAATCAAATACCTTTCGTGCGGTACTAGCGGCACCATGATGCCCTCCGTATGGACCTTCATGACAATGGCGGAGAATTCTTCGTGCTTCGCTACCATGTACGCATCGTCGGACGAGCTGGTCGGCACACATTTTGAAAAGATATGGATCTTCCCAAAAATAGTGCTTCACATTGGCAAAGAATTTTTTTTCTTTGATGATGTGGCCACCCTTTTGTGACTATACCGCTAGCTAAGTAGTTAGCATAGTCGGCGTACCATGGTTCTTCCTTATATTCCACCATTTCCAGGGACTCAGTTGGAAATTTTTCGTTGATTTGCTCGTCCCTGGTCGCTTCTAAAGCTGGGTCTTCTAAGCGCGAAAGATGATCTGCTGCAGTGTTTTCTGCTCCTCTTTTGTCTCTGATTTCAATGTCAAATTCTTGGAGGAGTAGAATCCACCGAATCAAACATGGTTTTGCGTCCTTCTTTTTGAAAAGATATCGAATGGCTGCATGATCTGTATAGACTATAGTTTTAGAAAGAACAAGATAAGAACGAAATTTATCAAAAGCAAATACCACAGCTAGTAGTTCTTTTTCAGTTGTTGTGTAATTTTCTTGTGCGTCATTTAGTGTTTTACTAGCATAATAAATTGGGTGGAAATGCTTTTCTTTTCTTTGTCCCAAGACAGCTCCAACTGCAAAGTCACTAGCATCACACATGATTTCGAAAGGAAATTTCCAATCAGGCGCTATCATGATAGGTGCGTTGACTAACATTTCCTTTAAGGTTAGAAATGCTTGATTGCAATCTTTGTCAAAGATGAAAGGGGCATCTTTTTCAAGTACTTTCGTTAGAGGCTTAGAGATTTTAGAAAAGTCTTTGATAAACCGCCTATAAAATCTGGCATGCCCTAGGAAACTTCTGATAGCTCTAACGGAGGATGGAGGTGGTAATCTAGAAATGGTATCTATTTTAGCTCGATCCACCTCCATTCCTTCGCTTGAGATCTTGTGACCGAGTACTATTCCCTCCGTTACCATGAAATGGCATTTTTCCCAATTAAGGGCGAGGTTAGTTTCCTCACATCGGGATAGCATTCGTTCAAGGTTATCGAGGCATTGGTCGTATGAATCCCCAAAGATAGAAAAGTCGTCCATGAAGACTTCCATTGTCTTTTCTATCATGTCATGGAAGATGGCTACCATGCAACGTTGGAATGTTGCGGGGGCATTACATAGACCAAACGGCATGCGTCGATAAGCAAAAGTTCCATAGGGACATGTGAAAGTTGTCTTTTCTTGGTCTTCGGGTGCTATCAGGATTTGAAAGTAACCTGAAAAACCATCCAAGAAACAATAAAATTTATGACCGGATAATCTTTCTAACATTTGATCAATGAAGGGCAAAGGAAAGTGATCTTTTCTTGTTGCTTCATTTAATCGTCTATAATCTATACATACTCTCCATCCTGTGACGGTTCTTGTTGGTATTAATTCATTCTTTTCATTAGTTATTACCGTCATACCTCCTTTCTTTGGAACTACTTGGACGAGACTCACCTAAGGACTATCAGAGATAGGATAGATAAGTCCGGCGTCAAGTAATTTGATGACCTCGTTTTTAACCACTTCTTGAACATTTGGATTTACTCGACGTTGTGGTTATATGACCGATTTGTAGTCATCATTCATCAAAATTTTGTGTGTGCACATGGAAGGACTAATTAAATGCGAGGTTGTTAGTAGCATTGTGCGAGTCAAGAACAGTAATAGAATCCGAAGTCGAAGGTATCCCGTTCTCGTCAATAATAATCCCATATGTATACATGCACATATATTAATAGCTAATAATGTTACTTAGTATATGCAAGCAAATAAATACAACATGTCACATCTAACTCTCGTTTGTTCCTTTGGGGGGGGGGATCATTTTGTCTTTGGTAAGTCTATCCCACACGGACTGACTGTACTACAATTTGCAAATTGGGCAGGGTATTCCCTTCCCCACTAATGTCCTTACTTTGCCTTTGCTTTGTCTTTGTCTTTCCTTTGAAAAATGTTCGATTCATGGATCTTGGTGCTTTTTGTAAATGCAATGAAAATCCTCTTTGTAAAAATGTTTTCGTGAGAGAATCCTAATGATTGTAGTCTAGACTTGAGAAGGAATCCTAGTTCACTACAATCGAAGCTCTGATACCACACTGTCACACCCTGACTTTTGCGGAAGCGTAATGATGTGTGACTTGTTCAATATCATTGCATTCAATTATAATAAACAAGTATATGATTAAAACATAATGTTCATCCATTCATAAGTTTGAAAAGTTACAAACACAAGTCTTTTAAGTTTCAACCCAAAATACTCAAGTTAAGTTACAATACAAAAGTGGATGACATCTAAACTTGGACTTTACTTCTTGAAAACAACACCTGCGCCCAAGATCCATCTTGTTTCCTGAAATACATGTAATTTTGAAAACATCAACAAAAGTTGAGCGAGTTCATGTGTTTCTGTATGAGTTCGAATAATCTTGTAAACATCTGTAAGTATGCCTTTTGTAAATCGGTATGAAAGCGTCTATGAACAGATCAATTAATGTGTAACAACCTTGGTTTTCAAACATGTACTTGTTTGATACCCACATCGTATTTTGAGATGCAATTTGTTGATTCATGTTTTGTTTCATGCTCTTACATGATTTACCGGCCTAAACACGTGAACATTTGCAATTTTGATTGAGTTTTATACTTATAAACAGGGCAATATTAATTACAAGGGCTTAACACATCATTATGTGAAAGTATAAGTTAAGGGACCTAATTGTCATTTCTTGAAACTTGTTTGAAAACTCTGATTTTAAAACCGTAGATAAAACCGTCACTATTTTTCAAAATATAAAGTTCGGGGACTAAATTGTAATTTTTGAAACTTAAAAGTTCGGGTTAAAAATGTAATTTTAGAAAACAATAAAGTTTAGGGTCCTTTATGACATTTTTGAAACTTGTTTTATAAATAAAAAGATAAGTTTTTAAAACTTTTAAAAGTATAGGGTTTAAAATGTAATTTTGGAAACTTATATTTTATATAAAATAAATATATATTTTTGAAATATAAGTCAAGGGACCATTTGGTCATTAGTTTAAAGATGTACTTCAGGGACCATTTTAGACAATTATAAAACTGATTTTAACCAAAACTGTCTAACCGGGTTAAATTATTACAAAGGAAACATGTTTAAACAACTAACCTAGTTAGTCTACCTAGTTAAATATTTCAGGGACTATAATAGCCATTTTTGAAACTGTTTTAACAGGAAAAGACTAACCCAGTTAACTTTTTTTAAAAGAAATACTCTTTAAACAACTAACTCAGTTAGTTAATTTAACTAACTATTCAGGGACCTGTTCTGTATTATACGTAAACACCAGGGACTAATCTTATAACTTCAAATTCAAACCGGTTTTACACCGTGTGTATCGCCGGAATCGTTCCAATACGCAAACAGACAAAGCTCTTTGATCCACGAACACACCTACTTGTTCTTCTCGACATCATGATCCGTCCAAAGTCTTTAATTTTACCAAAACATGCACAATTTGTCTACGGAATCGGAAATTTTTGTTTAGTTCTAAGCGGGATTGGAATTGTCTGCTTCCGTATGTTTGAGGATCAATTGAACTCGTTATAAGATTCCTGAAACCTTCATTAACCTCTCAGACCCCTCAGAACTCTCAATCACTTCGTAAAACCACTTCTGTTCTTCGTCTGTTACTTCGCCGGAGTATCAGATCGCCGGAACTAGCCGGAAGCTCACCTGAAATCGATACCGGAACATTCTTTTTCGATTATCTGGTATAACATCGATCACTAATTGTTTCGGTAACTTTAATTTAGCTTTAGTTCATGTTTGATAGGTCAATTCGATCGGTTTGACTTCTGTTGACCTTCAATTGGGGAAGATGATGATTTAGTTTATATTTTAAATTTTCATTTTTTACAGTTTACAAATTAATTCATATAAATTCGATATTAATGATATAAAATCCGGAATTTTTATCATATACCCCTTACATATTGTTGTATTTGTTAAAAATAAAAGTTTACAAAATTTTTAAAGATCTATTTTATATTAATTAAAAACTTTTCTGACTTTAAATAATAATAATAATTCAAATTTTTAGAATTAATTCATGAAATTTTTATGTTAATTATATGGAACAGTATACCTTGTAAAAATAAATTTTTATAAATTTTTTACACTGTTCTGATATTATTATAATTAAAACAGTTAAAATGTATATATGTTGAAATTAAACTTTAATCTGTTAAAATTAGTTAATTATATAAATGATGCCCTAAATTATTTTTATGATATTACCTATATTATTCTGAGCATGTATAAATTTTATAACTGTTTTATAATTTATAGACTTATTTACATTAATTAAATCATATAAATCACTTAATTAGGCTTAATTATTTTAATTAGGTAATTAAATGATTTTGGACTGAAATTATTTTTTATATTATTGTGCATGTTCTACTGAAATTATAAAAAAAATCAGAAACCATGTTTAATTATTTTTCATGTTATTTTTATATAATAAACTTTATACAATCAGTTTTTGTGAAATTAATCTTTTAATTCCAGAATATTATGTAAAATTTATCGAAGGCCATAATATTTATTTTAAATCTGTATTATTGCATGTCATTATTTAAAAATATTATTTCTAATTTTTCTATTTTAAATAATTATTTAGGTAATTATTTATACAATCATTCTGTCATTTCATTTTAACATTTAATTAAACTGTTTATTTAAAATATTTATTTTATGCCATGACAATTATTTTTAATCTGATTTATATTTGTTTTAATTATTCTACACTAAATTAATTATTAGATAATTAATTTGTATAATTATCACATTATTCTAAAAATACATATGTTTTGATAATACTGAATATAATTTATACTTTCTGAAATTTAAAACTTGGACTTTTGAATTATATATTTTAAAACTCTTAAATTATACAAGTTGTTTACATAATTTTTATAAGATATATATATATATATATATATATATATATATATATATATATATATATATATATATAAATGTACTTAAAGTATAATTATTTATTTATACATATTATTTGTTTAAAAATATACAAATAATAATATTTGACTTGTTATTCGTATAATCTAGTAATTATATAAACCTTTCTCAAATTCATCAAATTACCAAGTGCTCCCCAAACAGATTGTCAAATCGTACAACACAAAACCTTGTCACCCGTTTATACAAAATCACAGTGTTGCCCTTGTTAATGCTATGTTCCATATGTGTTGTTTCATGCTTGTTTATAGAGTAGCGTGGAAAGACTTGTTCCTGCAAACTCTCATCTATATACTTGTTTGGAATTTGATTCACAAGCAAGGTGAGTTCATAGTCCCCATTTTCTGTTTTACAATATTTTCGGGGTGAAACATATGTAATAATGTGATACAAACTCATTTTCATTGTTGTGGCTAACTTGATTGTTTCTTGCAATTGCTTGATACTTGTTGCTTAACACCATTGTTGTTGTTGTTGACATTTGTTGCTTAACACCATTGTTGTTGTTGTTGTTGTTCACATTGTTGCAAATTTCAGAAGTTTGAATGATAGATCCGTGTTTACGTCTGCAAGGTTTGAATGTTACACCAAGTATACTTGTATTACTCTTTTGCTAAGATACATCAAATGCCACATTATTAAACATTTTATTTCATTATCAAATTATTTGTTTATTACCAAACTAACCAAAACCTATGAACTCACTCAACCGTTTGTTGACCCGTTTATTTTAACATATGTTTCAGGTGTTGATGTTTGAAGCTAGCTTTACTCATGGATCACATAAGATTGCTCAAGACAAGTGCCTTAGCTTTAAATAAAAACAAGGACCATTATGTGAACAATGTGTTGTATTGTACTAGTTGGATGTGAATGCAATCCTATCAATCAACTTAATTATATTACAACTTTAATTTAATCACCATGTGCTCATTTTGCATTCTATCAAGTTTCGTGATGCCCTTGACGTTTCCGCCTCCGAGTCAGGGTGTCACAGGTTGGTATCAGAGCCATGGTTATAGGGAATTAGGTTATTAGAAATTTCTTTTGACCTAGACTATAACTTACCTAGGACCCATATCCACTAGATACTCTGTCCGCTTCTTTGTCTCTATCCCTATTCTTACTCTTGAAACCCTAGCCTCGTCACGGTGGATTTCTCTCGTTTAACTTTTAGGCTATACAAATTACTCATCATCTGTCCTCAGGTGATTTAAAATTTTTTCAAAACTTCCTCTGATTTTGCTCTCGTCAAAGTCTTGGGCTCTAATAACGAACTCGTGCAATCTGGAAGAGTGGGTGCCTGTATTCTGAGTTTTCTGTCTAGGCAAGCACTTCGTATATATCTCATCAGACGCGAGACCAGTTGTGCTTACCTGGGAATTCTCGGGATGAGTGTCCACTTATAGGCTAAAGCATGACTTCATTAAGTTATAAGGACCCAACTACTTTGATTAGTCACTGATATTGTTTATTCGTGGAATAAACGATGTCCATCTTGTTGTGTATTTTCTTTCGCCTTCATTGATTTTATTTATTTAAATGTATCCCGTTCTGATCAGATGTTTTCCTTCTTATAGATGCCTTCACGTCCTCAGCCTCAGAATAATGCTCAAACTGTTGAGTTAGCTGCCCTTATTGCTCAGCAGTTTGCTGCACAATTGCCAATTGTCTTTGCCCAGTTAAATCAGGTTGCCCAAAACAACAATCCCCCTTGTACATTCAAGCAATTCAACTCTTGCAACCCTGCTAAGTACACTGGGAGTGAAGGTGCCACCGCTCTTCTTCAATGGTTCGAAAGCATTGAAAATACGTTCCGTCACAGTCAGTGCACAGAGGCCCGCAAGGTCGAGTTTGCGACCAGCTGTTTCCAGAAGCGAGCCTTAACATGGTGGAACGGGGTTATGAGGGATCGAGGTGCCAACGTTGCTTTGGCTTTATCTTGGGATGATTTGAGAACTGTTATGATGAGAGAGTTTTGTCCTCGCAATGAGATGCGAGCACTCGAGGAAGAATTTCATAACCTAAAGCAAAATAGTGGGGAGAACCGAGCCTATATTGACCGTTTCGAAGAGTTGTGCATTCTCTGCCCCTACCTCTTGACGACTCCTGAGCGTACTATTGAGAAGTTTATCGATGGACTCCCCAGCTGTATTAAACACATTGTAACTGGGAACAAACCAGCCACAATTCGTGACGTGTTCGAACTTTCTGCTATTCTCACTGATGCTCTTGTCAAGGATGGAGCCTTGACTCGTAAGGGTGCTAGTAAAATGTCATCAAAGGGTTCGTCCAGTTCGACCAAGGCAGTTAATACTGGGAACGCCAAGAAGCGGAAGTCAACCCAAAATTTCGCTATCACTAACCCGATTCCTCCTTCCCCAGCAAAGCGGCCATATGATGGTAAAGCACCGCCCAACCAACCAGCTCAACCTCCTGCAAGTAAACCTTATGCCGGTACTGCACCGATATGCAACAAATGTAATGCACACCACTTAGCTCACCTACAGTGTCGTTTATGTGCATCGTGTGGGCGACTCGGTCACTTGGCAAATGCTTGTCGATTTACCCCAAACCAAGGTGGTCCAAACCAACCCCAAGTAAATCCTGCTCAAGCTCGTTTTCCACCAGGTCCTTGCTTCAACTATGGCGATATGGGTCATTTCCGAAGAAATTGCCCAAATATTGCTAATGCGAAACCAGCGCAGGGATGAGCATCGTACCAACTAGAAGACAATGTTGTTTAGAACTAATCAAGCCTTATGTATTATTTTCTTTTGTTGTCAAGGTCCATGAAACAGTAGTTGTTGTTTATAAATAAATCTTTTTATTGCAATGTACAAATGTGATGGCATGTATAAACAACGTATCCCCTACATTACCGACAATCAAGGAGCCGTATTCCTTGAAGAACAGACTACCCCCAAAATTCTTCTATTTTATTATCTCTTGCGTTTTCCACGAAAATCCTAAGTACCCGTTTCCTTCAAGGAAACGAAGTACAAGGCCAAATTAAACATTCATGTAATTATGTGCTTATGTGTTCCCTTTTGTGTGATCCAAAATTTTGTTATCCGAATCCTCGTAAAATCTTCCATATCTTCATATGATAGATTCTTAGAAGGATATCCAAAAAGTACCATCTTAAATCCTTAATGAGCTTCTATGCAATAGTTAAGACCTTTGGATTGTAAAGTACTATTCCAAGTTAAAGACATCATTCGTTGATGTAGTTAAAGAGACCCTTTGGTGGTCTAGTTAAAGAGATCATGCGTTGATCTAGTTAAAGATATCATGTGTTGATATAGTTAAAGACATCCTCCGTCGATGTAGTTAAAGAGATCATGTGTTGATCTTGTTAAAGATATCATGTGTTGATATAGTTAAAGACATCCTCCGTCGATGTAGTTAAAGAGATCATTAGTTGATCTAGTTAAAGAGATTGATTCGTCAATCTAGTTAAAGATATCATGTGTTGATATAGTTAAAGAGGCCCTCTGGTGGTCTAGTTCAAGAGTTTGTCCGTAATTTATCACTTGGCAAGATAAGCTATGCAGACTGTGCAACGAGTCAAGTAATTATGGGTGCACACATAATTATGAGATTCGATGCATGGAAACCATAGTGAGCCTTGTTAAGTGTGATGGCATAAAATCTAGAGTGATTAATAGCGAGGCGATTGTAATATCATAAGAACATGGTGGATACGCCGCTCGTACTTCCTTTATATAAGTGTTCTTATTGTATTGTTTGTCGTAGCGTTATCCAAGTCACTTGAGGATTTTATGTTATCGCAGACCCAATTGTGTTAACTTAAACAAGAATCAAAATCTTTTCATAATCATTCATTCCTTTTCTAAGGAAGCAACCATTGAGAATGACTCCGTCTGTTCATTTTCGCTTCTGAAGAAATATTCACTGGGAAATGAATTATCCATTACTTGCTTATTTGTACACACGTTTGTTTCATAATATCTACATTACATTCTACGGTCTCTTTCGAATAAATTTCGGGACGAAATTTTCTAAAGTAGGGGAGACTGTAACAACCTTGGTTTTCAAACATGTACTTGTTTGATACACACATCGTATTTTGAGATGCAATTTGTTGATTCATGTTTTGTTTCATGCTCTTACATGATTTACCGGCCTAAACACGTGAACATTTGCAATTTTGATTGAGTTTTATACTTATAAACAGGGCAATATTAATTACAAGGGCTTAACACGTCATTATGTGAAAGTATAAGTTAAGGGACCTAATTGTCATTTCTTGAAACTTGTTTGAAAACTCTGATTTTAAAACCGTAGATAAAACCGTCACTATTTTTCAAAATATAAAGTTCGGGGACTAAATTGTAATTTTTGAAACTTAAAAGTTCGGGTTAAAAATGTAATTTTAGAAAACAATAAAGTTTAGGGTCCTTTATGACATTTTTGAAACTTGTTTTATAAATAAAAAGATAAGTTTTTAAAACTTTTAAAAGTATAGGGTTTAAAATGTAATTTTGGAAACTTATATTTTATATAAAATAAATAAATATATATTTTTGAAATATAAGTCAAGGGACCATTTGGTCATTAGTTTAAAGATGTACTTCAGGGACCATTTTAGACAATTATAAAACTGATTTTAACCAAAACTGTCTAACCGGGTTAAATTATTACAAAGGAAACATGTTTAAACAACTAACCTAGTTAGTCTACCTAGTTAAATATTTCAGGGACTATAATAGCCATTTTTGAAACTGTTTTAACAGGAAAAGACTAACCCAGTTAACTTTTTTTAAAAGAAATACTCTTTAAACAACTAACTCAGTTAGTTAATTTAACTAACTATTCAGGGACCTGTTCTGTATTATACGTAAACACCAGGGACTAATCTTATAACTTCAAATTCAAACCGGTTTTACACCGTGTGTATCGCCGGAATCGTTCCAATACGCAAACAGACAAAGCTCTTTGATCCACGAACACACCTACTTGTTCTTCTCGACATCATGATCCGTCCAAAGTCTTTAATTTTACCAAAACATGCACAATTTGTCTACGGAATCGGAAATTTTTGTTTAGTTCTAAGCGGGATTGGAATTGTCTGCTTCCGTATGTTTGAGGATCAATTGAACTCGTTATAAGATTCCTGAAACCTTCATTAACCTCTCAGACCCCTCAGAACTCTCAATCACTTCGTAAAACCACTTCTGTTCTTCGTCTGTTACTTCGCCGGAGTATCAGATCGCCGGAACTAGCCGGAAGCTCACCTGAAATCGATACCGGAACATTCTTTTTCGATTATCTGGTATAACATCGATCACTAATTGTTTCGGTAACTTTAATTTAGCTTTAGTTCATGTTTGATAGGTCAATTCGATCGGTTTGACTTCTGTTGACCTTCAATTGGGGAAGATGATGATTTAGTTTATATTTTAAATTTTCATTTTTTACAGTTTACAAATTAATTCATATAAATTCGATATTAATGATATAAAATCCGGAATTTTTATCATATACCCCTTACATATTGTTGTATTTGTTAAAAATAAAAGTTTACAAAATTTTTAAAGATCTATTTTATATTAATTAAAAACTTTTCTGACTTTAAATAATAATAATAATTCAAATTTTTAGAATTAATTCATGAAATTTTTATGTTAATTATATGGAACAGTATACCTTGTAAAAATAAATTTTTATAAATTTTTTACACTGTTCTGATATTATTATAATTAAAACAGTTAAAATGTATATATGTTGAAATTAAACTTTAATCTGTTAAAATTAGTTAATTATATAAATGATGCCCTAAATTATTTTTATGATATTACCTATATTATTCTGAGCATGTATAAATTTTATAACTGTTTTATAATTTATAGACTTATTTACATTAATTAAATCATATAAATCACTTAATTAGGCTTAATTATTTTAATTAGGTAATTAAATGATTTTGGACTGAAATTATTTTTTATATTATTGTGCATGTTCTACTGAAATTATAAAAAAAATCAGAAACCATGTTTAATTATTTTTCATGTTATTTTTATATAATAAACTTTATACAATCAGTTTTTGTGAAATTAATCTTTTAATTCCAGAATATTATGTAAAATTTATCGAAGGCCATAATATTTATTTTAAATCTGTATTATTGCATGTCATTATTTAAAAATATTATTTCTAATTTTTCTATTTTAAATAATTATTTAGGTAATTATTTATACAATCATTCTGTCATTTCATTTTAACATTTAATTAAACTGTTTATTTAAAATATTTATTTTATGCCATGACAATTATTTTTAATCTGATTTATATTTGTTTTAATTATTCTACACTAAATTAATTATTAGATAATTAATTTGTATAATTATCACATTATTCTAAAAATACATATGTTTTGATAATACTGAATATAATTTATACTTTCTGAAATTTAAAACTTGGACTTTTGAATTATATATTTTAAAACTCTTAAATTATACAAGTTGTTTACATAATTTTTATAAGATATATATATATATATATATATATATATATATATATATATATATATAAATGTACTTAAAGTATAATTATTTATTTATACATATTATTTGTTTAAAAATATACAAATAATAATATTTGACTTGTTATTCGTATAATCTAGTAATTATATAAACCTTTCTCAAATTCATCAAATTACCAAGTGCT
Source organism: Helianthus tuberosus (assembly GCA_030545235.1). NCBI lineage: Eukaryota > Viridiplantae > Streptophyta > Magnoliopsida > Asterales > Asteraceae > Helianthus > Helianthus tuberosus. Next base: position 45,216 of record JARYGA010059337.1, on the reverse strand, counting down.
CCCCAAACAGATTGTCAAATCGTACAACACAAAACCTTGTCACCCGTTTATACAAAATCACAGTGTTGCCCTTGTTAATGCTATGTTCCATATGTGTTGTTTCATGCTTGTTTATAGAGTAGCGTGGAAAGACTTGTTCCTGCAAACTCTCATCTATATACTTGTTTGGAATTTGATTCACAAGCAAGGTGAGTTCATAGTCCCCATTTTCTGTTTTACAATATTTTCGGGGTGAAACATATGTAATAATGTGATACAAACTCATTTTCATTGTTGTGGCTAACTTGATTGTTTCTTGCAATTGCTTGATACTTGTTGCTTAACACCATTGTTGTTGTTGTTGACATTTGTTGCTTAACACCATTGTTGTTGTTGTTGTTGTTGTTCACATTGTTGCAAATTTCAGAAGTTTGAATGATAGATCCGTGTTTACGTCTGCAAGGTTTGAATGTTACACCAAGTATACTTGTATTACTCTTTTGCTAAGATACATCAAATGCCACATTATTAAACATTTTATTTCATTATCAAATTATTTGTTTATTACCAAACTAACCAAAACCTATGAACTCACTCAACCGTTTGTTGACCCGTTTATTTTAACATATGTTTCAGGTGTTGATGTTTGAAGCTAGCTTTACTCATGGATCACATAGGATTGCTCAAGACAAGTGCCTTAGCTTTAAATAAAAACAAGGACCATTATGTGAACAATGTGTTGTATTGTACTAGTTGGATGTGAATGCAATCCTATCAATCAACTTAATTATATTACAACTTTAATTTAATCACCATGTGCTCATTTTGCATTCTATCAAGTTTCGTGATGCCCTTGACGTTTCCGCCTCCGAGTCAGGGTGTCACATAATGTGTAGCTAATACATTAATATGTGTGCAATGGTGCAGGAAGGCTCAAACCTTTGCGTATTTCGTACCGGGCCTCCCGGCTGGAACGACATAGTCACCACATGCGGCCAACTCACGGACCCCATGGGTGGGGATCGCAACACCCAAATAGATCTATCACTTATGCCCCTTGGTCCTTATACAAGGATTAATGGTCTTAAGTTAACGCCTACCCATTCACATGATCTAACAGTTCATTCCTTAGGTAACCATACCATTTGTAATCATTGAAATATTTGTAACATATATTTCACCCCCGAAGTTATAAAACTGAAAACGGTTAAAAGAAAAGGGGGGCATGAACTCACAAGCTTGCGTCCTGCTATCTTGTATGCTCAAAGGTCCTACTATGAGTCGTACAAATACCTACACACGTGCAATGTTTTATTAGACGTTTAGGACATGCCACGACTTTTAGTCTTAATTGTTATGACTTAGCATCTTTGTGTTACATCTTTGATGTACTTGTATTATTTCAAAGTATATAAATATTTGTTAAAATAATAACATTTTAACTTAAATTATATTTATTAATTGTTGGAATTTTTGTTAAAATAATATATTTTAGCTTGTTTGTTTAGTAATCCTTCCATGGATATTTTCCCCAAGGATGGGCATGCTTATACTTGTATTTTTAGACTTGTGTATTTTGCCAAGTATTGGTGGCGTATTCTGGTGTGTATTTGTACGGACAAGAATACGTATTTTATCGTATTTATTAAGTATTCTTATACTTAATTCTTGTATTAAATTTTCGGGATTATTATTTTTAAGCAATAAGGTCACCAATTTGTATTCTTAAAATATATATACTTTAAGAAATCTTTTATAGAAAAATATCCATAAATCTTTCTTGGCAAAAATAATTATATTTTCATATAAACCTTAAAAATAATATATTTTCAAGATTAACTTAGAAAATATTCATAATTCTATTTTTCACCCAAAGTAATATATTTTTGGTTTGTTTAAGAAAATATTCATTTTCTTCAAAGATAATATATCTTCTTAATAGTTCAGGAAATTATATATATATATATATATATATATTTTCTTTACTCAAAAATAATATATTTTCTTCTAAAAAAATATGATATATTTTTGTAACACTTGTAAAAATTATAATTTCCGTTTCCTTGGTTCCCAAAATACCGTTTAATTTATTTATCGAAATATGTATGAACTTATTTCCGGAATATATATGTAATCCATATTCCTTGTTCGGTTTGTCCAATATTCGGGTATAAATTATACATTTGTTTTTCTTGGAATTTTGGTAATATTTTGTATCATTATTCTTGGTGTTTTGTTAAGTTATATTATTTCATGTCCTAAAATAATATAACTAATACATATAATATACAAGTAATCACACAAATTGTGACATCTAAATATATATTTCCTAAATATATACTTAGTCATTTTTATTTATCAAAAACAACCTCCAACATTTGTAATTTTTGTAACAAAAATTATGACAAATTTTATATGAAAAATCATGGTTAAAATTTTCTTGTAATCACTTCTCTAAAATATTTTTCTAAGTGTTTAAATTCTACAAAAATTTTGCCATATTTTCTCCTTAAAAATGGAGATTTCCATGCTTTCAAAGCATATCATTTTCTTTTAAAATCATCACCAATCAACAACAATTCAATCAACACTTACCATGAGCCAAAATCATGCAATTTATACTACATCATGTAACTTGAAATTTTGTAAAAATTTGTAGTAACTTACCATGTTAATTAGTAGACTTAGTTCCCCTCTAAAACATGGTTCTTTGTTCATAAATATCATTCTTGAAAAATTTAGTCTTTCACAACTTATAAAATGATTTTTCGAAAAATACTTCTTTTGTATTTTTCTTGTTACAAACATGTATCTAGTCTTGATTTAACACTAAAAATATGATTAGTTTCTTTAAAAATCATGGTTATGTAAATCTTGTAAATAAACTTGGTTTCTTGAGAAAACCATTCTTGAAATCATCCTTTTGCAAGACTTATAACATGTTTCAAACTTCACCATACATAAAATCATCTTCATTTTCAAGTTTGTTGGATCGTGTACGTGACCCTGAAAGTCAGTTAAGGTAGTTCAACATCGATTACTAAGGCGGAATCAAAGTAAACAACGTCCAAAACAGCTTGTATCCTTTAATCTTTCTTTCTATTATCAATCGTGAGCTTTTACAATGATTTCTGATGAAATTTTGGCAGCACCTTCGCTCACACATACAACCGTTCCACCGTTCCGTTTGAAATTTGACAAACACACTCCTATATATAGACAATGACCCTTCCGTTTGAATCTTAACATAATGGTTCAAACGACAGTTCAAACGGAACCCTATCTCAAACGATGATTTCAAACGGAACCCTATCTCAAACAACAGTTTCAAACGGAACCCTCTATTTCATACGATCATTTCAAACGGAACCCTAATTTGACTTTTAAAATCCAATCTTGACTTTCTTGATTTAAGACTTGATGAAGATGCAGTCAACAGACATTCTTGTGCATCAACAGACTCCCCCTTGGATGTTGACGTAGTCTTCAGATCCCGAGTCTTCAGTCTTAGTCTTTTCTCTAACTCTGTCTTTTCATCATAAGCACTCTATCTTCACACTCCCATATACTGTTGATCCAGACTCCCCCTTTCACAGACTCCCCCTCTCAATATGCTGAATCTGAGATATCTGGTTCAAGCTTTGACAATTTGCTTCCATTGGGAATAATGAAGTCCAAACCTGTTACTCAACCAATAAACATTACAATTCTATCTTTTCAAACATAAATAACAAAATCAATCAGTTTTAGAAATCCACTCAAGTATTCAGGTCCAAGTTAATGACCCTGATCACTTGATTAATCTACCAAGTCCAAATTAATAACCTTGGTTGATCTTTTGACGAATCAATACTGATTTTAAAACAACAATTTCAAACATTTTCTGAAAATAACAAGTATCAAGTTAATGAACTTGTTTTTATCATTTCAAAAAATTCAAACTTCTTCAAAGTAAGCTCTCCTCATTCTTCAGTCCAGAATCTCCTGCATCTGCTTCAAACATCTGAGAATCCAACAATCAACTCTCCACTTTGGTTTGTCGGAAAATAAAGCAGAAATAAAATCTTTTTGGATTTTATCAAAGTGTTCTAAACTAAGAAATGAAATACAGAAAACTTAAATTTCAGAAAGTAAACAAAGTAAACTATTTACAAACATATTTTTGCGAGCGTGTTAGGGAATCATATCAGCTTTTCAGACAAATCACAAGTACCGTTAAGCTACATTTCATACTCAGATTTAAACAATTCACCTCGATTGTCGATATACTGATCCATCTTAAATTCCCACACAAATTTCAATTTACTCAGGATACGATTTAGATGAATTAAGAACTTAGATCATTCATGTGTCCCACCTCTTGAATATACTCCCGTATCCAGAATCTCAATAATCAGTCTTACAGGTGAGAATACTACAATGATATCTGTATATAATTTAGGAATGCGAGGGCCGAGGGATCTCAGGTCGATACTTCCGTATATGCAGAGAGATATCAGCTTCGACTTTTCGGTGTGTCCCCTTTAGAGGATCTTTTTGCTTACAACAGCAGCATTTATCAATTTTATTGTTTCAGCATGCTGAGGGTTTAATGCTGTGTTTCAAGCATTGCAGCAAGTATTAGCCAAGGACTAGGTCAGAACTACCGTTCAGCAGAAGTCCCGGAATAATACCCCAGACATCATTGAGTATAAAGACCTAGTATATTAGATTAAGAGACCTTTCAAACGAGATTTCAGGGGTTACCTATATATCCAAGTAGTGTTCCCCACGAATTCACAAGTTTGAATTTAGGTTTATATCCCGAATAAATTTACTAAGTGTGCGAAAACCTATCGACACATCATCAGTAAGATTGTTTAACTCTTTTATACTTTACAAATCTTTAGCATACTGTAATCGTCTAGCTGATGTACTATCATTTTCCCTATATACACAAGCTCTTTTTCAGATTTTATCATGTTTTTGTATTTTTGCATTTTTTACTGTTTTTGTATTTTCAGAAAACATAACTATGTACAAACATCTACTCCCCCTAAATACCAAAACAAGTAAAAATTCGACAAACCATTGCAGATTGTTTCTCGTCTTCATCCGCAACAGTACTCTCATCAACGCCAATTATGCCATCCGACACCGACAGAAGCTTCATACCATTCAGTTTTAACAAATATTTAAACCGATTTTTATCAAAAGCTTTGGTATGTAAATCAGCTTTCTGTTCGTCAGTGTGGATTTTCTCAATTCGTATCAACTTTTTCTCAAAGCAATCACGAATAAAGTGATGACGAATTTCTATATGTTTAGTTTTAGCGTGATGTACTGGATTTTTGTTATATTTATTGCGGCCTCATTATCAACAAAAAGAGGTGTGTTAAGAAACTGCAAACCGTAGTCGCGCATCTGTTGCTGTATCCACAAGATCTGAGAGCAGCAACTGCTAGCAGAAACATACTCCGCTTCACATGTAGATAACGCCACAGACGTTTGTTTCTTACACTGCCAGGTAACCAATCTAGGACCAAAGAACTGGCATCCTGCAGTTGTTGATTTTGAATTGACTTTGCAGCATCCGAAATCCGAATCGGAATACCCTTCGAGCGTAAAGTCGCCTTTTCTAGGATACCACAACCCCAATGAAGGAGTTCCTTTCAGGTAGCGCAATATCCTCTTCACAATGATCATATGCGATGCTCTCGGGTTAGACTGAAATCTTGCTGCGAGGCACGTTGGGTACATGATATCAGGACGTGAAGTAGTTAGGTACATTAATGAACCTATCATGGATCGGTAAAACGTTTCATCAGCCCTGTCTCCGGTGAGATCTGGGTGAATCCCATGATTTGTTGCAAGTGGGGTAGCAGCTGGAGTAGATCCTGACATCCCGAATTTCTCCAAGATATCATGAACGTACTTCGATTGATGAATGAAAATTCCCTCAGGAAGTTGTTCAACTTGTAAACCCAGAAAGAATTTCATCTCCCCCATTGATGACATTTCAAACTTTTGCTTCATCACTGATTCAAAATCTTTGCATAGATTTTCATTTGTCGACCCAAAGATTATATCGTCCACATAAATCTGAACTATCAGAAGATGACCATCGACCTTTTTAGTGAAGAGAGTGGCATCCACTTTTCAACGAATGAACTTGTTGGCTAGTAGGTGTTGAGACAAAGTCTCGTACCAGGCTCTCGGGGCCTGGTGTAAACCATACAGCGCTTTGTCCAATAAGTAGACCTTGTTTTTGTGGATTGGATCGGTGAAGCCCGGTGGCTGACCGACATAAACCTCCTCTTTAACCTTCCCATAAAGAAATGCCGATTTAACATCTAACTGATAAACTTTGAAGTTCTTCCAAGACGCAAATGCTAGGAAAATTCTGATAGCCTCTAGTCTTGCTACAGGAGCATAGACTTCGGTAAAATCAATTCCCTCCTGTTGACTAAATCCCTGAACAACGAGTCGAGCTTTGTTCCTTACGACAACTCCTCTATCGTCCCTCTTACACTTGAACACCCACTTGGTGTTAATCTTTCTCTGACCATCCGGCAAATCAACTAACTTCCACACTCCCAATTTCTCGAATTGACTTAGTTCCTCCTGCATTGCATTAACCCAAGAGTCTTCAGTAAGCGCCTCTTTGTAAGTTCTTGGTTCAACCTGCGAGATAAAAAAACTCAATGAGAATTCAGTTTGCAAAGGAGCAACTTTTGTATAAAAACATATAAGCCTTTTATCAATCTGATTTCGAGTGCGAACGCCTTTCTGCAATTCTCATATGATCAACTCCTCTGGATGATATGAAAAAGTTCGCGGCATCACTTCGCTTGGAACATCTACATTTCCCTCCAGATTAGTAACATTCTGCTCTGCATCTTGTTCACCAACTTGGTTTGTTTGACTTGAAATCTGAATTTGCTCCCCCTCAGAATTTGAATCTGAATCACCATGATCAAATACTGGCATGTTTTCAACTTCTAGATTATCATTCTGAGCCGACTGATTATCCTGAGCAACTTCATTCTGTTGGACATCATCATGATCACCAGCATTACTTGGACCTGCTTCATCATCATTTGAAGTTTCCCGTGGTCTCCTCGAATACTCAGCTGGGAACCTTAACTGTGACTCATATTCACGCAAAATATCCAACTCATCAAAGAAATCTTCATCATCCTCTGATTCTTCTCTCATGTCAAACGAATCCCATAGTTTGTCATAATGATAACGCCATGAATCACCAGGATTCTGCGGCGGCATAGTATAACCTTGACATTCAACATTTGCAGCTTCAATAATCCGCTTCTCACTTGGAATGAAGACACGTCTCAACGGATTTGAATAACCAACAAATATTCCCTCAATGCTCTTCGGTCCAAACTTTCCATGAGGCTCTATAACCGTACAAGGTGACCCGAACGGTTCTAGATACTTCAAATTCGGTTTGCGGTATTGATTAGCTCAAAGCATGTTTTGTTGAACTTCTTGACAGTGAGAACCCTGTTGAGCGTATAACATGCGGCAGAAACAGCTTCAGCCCAAAAATTAATCGGTAACTTTGAATCTGCGAGCATAGTTCTAGCCGTCTCGATTAGTGTCCGGTTTTTGCGTTCTGCGACTCCATTCTGCTGTGGAGTGTACGGAGCACTAAACTCATGCAAAATACCTTTTTCATCACAAAATTCTTCCATCTTGCTGTTCTTGAATTCAGTACCATTATCACTTCGAATTCTTTTGATACGCCTTTGGTACAAATTCTCAATCTTCCTGAACAGACCCATCAAACTGTCAAATGTTTCATCTTTCGTCTTCAAGAAAGAAACCCACGAAAATCTGGAATAATCATCAGTAACGACCAAACAATAGTAACCTCCTGTAATACTTTTGACATTCACAGGACCAAACAAATCCATGTGAAGTCTTTCCAGCGGTCTTGAAACTGAATTGACTTGCTTTGTAGGGTGTGACTTTTTCTTCTGCTTGCCTTTGATGCAGCTAATACACTCCCCTTCCAGATGAAAACCTTTGATATTAACTCCCAATACCAAATCATTGTGCACCAAGTGATTCATCTTCCTTAGGTGAATATGCCCCATCTTTCGGTGCCACAATCTCGATTCTTTCTCAGTTGCTCTAGACACAAAACAATGTGCTTGACCAGTAGTTGTAGTTGCTACAGACATATCTAACACATATAAATCATTCACTCTAGGTGCCCTCATGATAATCCATTCTTCAGGAATAACAAAACCAGGTTTCAAGATCAAACATTCCTTATCAGTGAAGTGAGTAGTATACTGATTGTCACAAATCTGCGAGATACTAAGTAGATTGTTCTCCAGCTCAGTGATGTAGTTAACTCTCTCAAACGTTACAATCCCATTGGATAACGTTCCTTCACCAACAATTCTACCACCTTCATGACCTGCAAATCCCACATAACCACCATTGATATTCTTCACATCATACAGTAATGCAGTTTTTCCTGTCATATGTCGAGATGCACCACTATCCATGATCCATCTTGAAATGGCTCTTGGAAGATCCTGCACATAACAATCTTCAAATTAACCAACTTTTAAGAAAGATGCCGATTCATGCTTCGCGATCCAGGAAGCTCCGGCCAATCAAACTGCTTATTCGAACATGGTGTCCACCCAGGCCTCATCAGCCTTAGATGTAACCTTGACTCTAGCAACTTGAATTTTGAAATTTTCAGCCTTCAAAGGTGGAAAATTTGCATCATAATCAACCGAAATTGATTCATCAGCCTTTTTCACTTCAGAAGTTGAAATTTTCATTTCAGTTTTTGGTTTCCAAACTTGTTGAGTTAATGCAACCTGTTTATAAAACTTGTCGTTTTTAGTTACCACTTTCTTTACAGGTTCATTTTTCACTTTGATGTTGTTATTTTTCACACTCTTTTTCTCAACAACGATTGGTGCTTTACCCTTCATGTCAACTTTCTTCTTTTGGGACCATCTGTCAACAACTTCAGTCTTAGGCTTGGAGTTGGTGCAATTTCTTGCAATGTGACCAACTTTGTTACATCTAAAACATGTACGAGTATCAACAACTCGACTTATGCCTTCAGACTGAGGTTGTGAAATCTTCTTCTCAAAGAACTCTTTATTTGATTTTGAAAAAATTTCATTCTCTTCATCAGCAAGTGAACTTGAACCATTCACAAACACTTTCTTTTCAGCAAACTTTTTGTTTTGAAAACTCTTCTTCTGATAACTCTTACCATCCCTATAACCACCCGACCAATTGTTTCGATTGTTATTATAAAAACGTGGTGGTACAACAGGCTTTTTGTAGTAAGCTTTATCTTTCTCAAAATTCATTTGCCTTTTTGTTTGGCTCAAAGTGTTCACTTCTGACAATTCAACTTCAACTAACTTGAAAACATTTGTCAATTTTTTCACATTAACATTCTCAATGGGAAATTCAGAATCCGAATACAACTTATCAGATCCAGCCATCTTGTACATCACAAGACCCGGTTCATCACTTAAGTTGTTTTTGGATTTTGATTTCTGAATGTATTTGTCCAAGAAACACCCATCATCTTCAGTTGAATCAGACATCAAAACACTTTCAGCTGTACTCTTAACAATCTCTGTCTGAACACTATCATCAGATGACGTAAAAGTAACATCAATATTTTCCGAAAGTTTAACTTCTTTTTCTTCCTCAATTTCAACCAACCCAGATAGCTTTTTCGTATAGTTATCAAGAACAGGTGGTGGAACTTGATGAAACCCCATCCCAGTTCCATCACAATACACATCTTCGCCCGCTTTGTCTTTCCCGATGGGTTTGGGAATGATATGTTGCAAAACATAGCTTGCGGAGCTGTAACTGTTAAGCTTCAACTGGATTCGCTCATTTTCGATTACAACCTCTTGAACTTTAAGTTTCAATTTAGCGATTTCATCCAGTTGTTGATTGATTGATTCTTCTTTGACTCTAAGCACTGCTCTTAGATGTTCATTTTCTTTAAAAGTTTTACCATTACGATCATCACAATCTTTCAATGTGCTTTTTAGTTTTTCAAATTTTTCAGAAATCTGACGGTTTTCAAGAATCAACTTTTCATTTTCTTGTTTAATTTTGTCATGATCAATTTTATCATTTTCAATTTGTTTAGTTAATTCTCTTATCCGTTCAGTTGAAGCTTTAACTGTTTTGTCACGATCAAGAATCTAATTCTCAACGCTTCTGACCTTAGCTGTCAGATCATCAACTTTCTTCCCGTTGAGATACGTGACTGTGCTACAAAATTTGCACTCTTTGTTGCAATTTTTGCAATAAGCATTTCCATCGATTTTCTTACCTGACACATTTGTTGACACATCTGAACTGACCTGGCTTTTTGACTCAAACACGGAGTTAGAGTCTACCTCAAGTGCCTTAGCAGCTAGCACTTTGTCAGCCATTCTTCCAAGATTCTCAGCAGTCAACTCCTGCGTTGTGTCAATAACTCCAGTATCAATCTTCTTTGCTTTCTCGATCTCTTCTTTCTCCTTTCTCTCTTTCTCTTTCTCTTCTTCAATCATTTTCGAAGTTGGAGTTCCCCACCATTTGTGTTGCCAGTACTCATCATCTTCTTTGTATTGCTGAATTATGACTTCAATATCAAGTGTACTATCATCAATTGCAATATTTCCATACTCATCAAGATAGCACTCTCTATCTGGATCCCATCTATTGGCTCTCCTTGCTTCCAGATAGATACGAGATATTCTAATGATTTTGTTTTCAGCTATCATTTTCCTGTATCTATACTTTTGCTCTTCAGTTCGATCGTCTTTCCACGGAATAGGATCGTCATTTTTCTCCATGAATGCGTAACCAACCGCATCTTCTTCTGGTAGAACCTCTTGACTCCAGTCATAACCCTCATCATCGTAAATCACCGCAAGAGCTCTAGATTTCTCTCTGTTATCTTCAACCTGCTTCAATCTAGGCGGCTCAGATTTATTCTGGTGATAAATCGCCTTCTTGTAGTAATCATCTCTGAAAGGGTTCTCCGACTCATCAGCATAAGCGTTTCGGCATTCTCTCTTGAAGTGACCCTTCTGCTTACACTTAAAACAAGTCACCTTCGATTTATCGAATCCCAGCTTGGTAGAAGCACCACCAATTGTTTTTCTGCCAGTAATTTCCATGAATCTTTGTGCACGACGAACAGCACTTGCCATAGCCCAACGAATATCGATCAGTTCCATTTCCTCCGAATCAATCTGATCGTAATCTTCTTTTGTCAGATTTGTATTGCCAATCTTTCCAGCTACCAATCCTTCATACGATTCCAACACTGATGCTAGAAAGATCATCTGCTGCTTGGCCGATTCTTCATCAAAATTTTGAGCATTCTTCAAATCTATTGCGATGTTACATTGAAAACGATTCTTTGCATCAGCAATTCCAGAAGATGAAGATCCACTATGAAAACCACTGTGACTTCCACTGCTTTGACCACTTTGACTTTCTTTGCCAGCTGTCGACACATTTTCAGCAGAAAAAGCAGTTTTTGGTGAAGTTGCTTTTGGCATCATGCTTTTTGGATAGTATAGATCCAGATTCTGTTGATAAGATGAATGATTAACTTTGTACGTCTTTTTCAACTCCAACTCGTGACTCTCGAGTTTCTCAATCAGCAAATCTAATGTCAGCTTTTCTGGTTCTTTGATGGTATTCTTCAGCATCAGCGCATAATATCTCCAATCCATCTCGTCAGGCAACGAATCGAACAATTTGTCGATAAGATCTTCTTCAGGAATGTCAATATCATGTCTTACTAATTCCAGCTTCAGATGACCGAATCTTTCTATCATTTTACACACTGACTCGTTCTTTAAACATCCAAACAGATCAAATTCTTTCTTAAGAAGTTTCTTTTTGTTTTTCTTAATTTCTTGACTACCGATACATTTCTTTTCAAGCTTTTCCCAAAGATCTTTTGCATTTGAATAGTCGATCAAGGCAATAATGTCTTCCCGGACTGACTGAAATAACAATGCCACACACTTTTGTTCAGCTACAAATGATTCAATCTCCTCGGCTGCTCTTAAAGTTTCACCATGTTTCTTTCCATTGGCATAACCATTTTTCAAACTTTTCCAGCTAGGAAATGCGAATGCCATCAACCAGTCTTCAAATTTTCCGGACCACCGACTGTATTCCTCAATAGCCATAAGTTTTGGAGGTTTATTAAACGTTCCGAAAGCACTTTCCGACTCCCAAGCTTCCTTTTTCTTCTCTTTTGGCGTGTTATCATTCACATTGCTTGACGAAGTATTATCGTTTCCGGAATCTCCAGCGAACGCGTACATGTCGCTAAACGGGTTTAAGAAAATATCATCCATCGTGAATGTACCTGTAAAATCAGACAACTCTTAGAAAAATTTTGATTTTGGAAAATATCAGATTCAAACGAAACTTGTTCAAACGGAATGGTTCAAACAATTGTTCAAACGAACTAGTTGTTTTCAAACGGAATGGACTGTTCCGTTTGAAATAACAATAGTTTCAAACGATGGCTGTTCAAACGACAATAGTTTCAAACAACAGTTGTTCAAACGACAATAGTTTCAAACGACAATTGTTCAAACGACAACTTTCAAACGACAGCTGTTTTCAAACGACAATAGTTTCAAACAACAGCTGTTTTCAAACGACAACCACACTTCAAACGATATGGCCATTTTCAAACGATTATGTCAAACGATCAGTTAGTTTTCAAACGATACGATCAATTTCAAACGATTGTTCATTTCAAACGATATGACGTCATCAACTCGCGAACATTTTCAAACGGTCTGAATGATTTCAATCAGTTTTAGGTCGAATTTTGGTTTCAAAATTTCAAGGATTAGTTAATAGTGAATTTCGTTTGCTATGTGAACGTTTCAAGCCATTTTAACCGTGACAACTAGTTAAAATCAGAAAAGAAAGGTAGAAGTGAGATAATCCGATGATTTGAAGCTGTATTTGGTATGAACTCCTCGTCCTGAGCTCTGATACCACTTGTTGGATCATGTACGTGACCCTGAAAGTCAGTTAAGGTAGTTCAACATCGATTACTAAGGCGGAATCAAAGTAAACAACGTCCAAAACAGCTTGTATCCTTTAATCTTTCTTTCTATTATCAATCGTGAGCTTTTACAATGATTTCTGATGAAATTTTGGCAGCACCTTCGCTCACACATACAACCGTTCCACCGTTCCGTTTGAAATTTGACAAACACACTCCTATATATAGACAATGACCCTTCCGTTTGAATCTTAACATAATGGTTCAAACGACAGTTCAAACGGAACCCTATCTCAAACAATGATTTCAAACGGAACCCTATCTCAAACAACAGTTTCAAACGGAACCCTCTATTTCAAACGATCATTTCAAACGGAACCCTAATTTGACTTTTAAAATCCAATCTTGACTTTCTTGATTTAAGACTTGATGAAGATGCAGTCAACAGACATTCTTGTGCATCAACAAAGTTCATGTGAAACATAAGGATGATCATCTTGATTTCTCACAAGATCATCCTCTCACTTGCTAGATCATGTGTTTAATCACAATCTAGCAAGTCTCTTATGATGATTAACATCATAATCACAAGAAATCAACAATCAAGATATGCACATACACTAAATCAACTTAGATTTTATGTTAGTGAGCTTTATGTTAAAGTTCATCTTCTTGTTTCTTCATGATCTTCATGTTTAACCATGAACATAATCTTTTAACCAACATAATGAGAAGCAAAATCAAGTTAGAAGAGTCTTACTACTAGCACAAGGCTAGGGAAGAGATCAAAGATAATGAAGATGATAAACTAGGTGGTTAAAAGCTCTTGAGAAAGGTCCTTCAACTTCCAAGACTTCCAAGCTCCTAAACTATGCTTCTTACATCCTTAGATTACCTTAGAATACTTGAGATTGAATTGAAAATGGTGGTATGTGTGTGTGTTGTTGGAGCCGTAGGTAGAGGGGAGAAGAAGAGGAATTTTGGTGTTGAAAATGAAGAATGATAACTTGTTAAAGATCTCATGGTTCCTAAAGAAAAATCCTCCAACATTCCTACGTCTTGTGGTTAATATGTTGGAAATCATCTTGACATATCTTATTAAAATATTGCAAAGAAATCAAGTGTGGGGCCCACTTTTATAACCGGTTATGGGGGGGGGGGGTATAGTTACAATGTAATGGTAAGTTAGTTATTTAAGTTAGAATCTAAGTATATGAATTAGTGTTTTAGGTGTTATATAATTATAAGACATGTTATGATGTTCGGTGACCATAATTAGCTCGGAAATGATAAAACAATGCTTCTAGTGAAAATTTGATGTTTCGGGTAGTTTTCGGTTGTTCGGTTGGTTACCGGTTCTTTAAGGTGTTAAATTACGCAGTTTAGTGTGCTTTATGTTCCCTTTTATGAAAGTTTTGATTCCCGACACTTAGGAAGGCATTCTGGACCTTTAAACCATAATTCTGCATTATATTTTAGAGTTAAAATGTTGAAAATTGCTGATTTGTGTTGTTTTCTGTAGAATTCTGCAGTTTTGATGTGTTTCGGGCACTTTCCGGCACTTAAATTAACACTAGGAAGGCAGTTTTGTAATCCCTACTTTCCTACCCTTTATTCTAGTGTAACCTTTGGTTTTGGGCTCATTCTGTGTCCTTACATCATGTCTTCCTAAGTTCTAAACTCCCGTCAGCACTTCTAATTTATCTGATGACCGTACTATCTTTGTTTCGTGCACTAATTGAACTATATAGTGTTGCATGCATTAATGGTAAATATTCTGGCAACATGTAATGCACTTGTATGTATATGACAGCATTCAGTAAATCATTCATGTCATTAATTAAATCAAGCACAGTCATTAAGTTACAAATTATTATTTAATTATTGTACGGACACACGGAAAATTAACAGTTGTCACATTCTCCCCCCGTTATTAATATTTTGTCCCGAAATTTTAAGCTGTGATAACGGTTACTGGGGAGTTGTGAAACAAATGCGGTTACTTTGATTTGATTTGGTCTACACGTTTCCCAAGTAAACTCTGGGTCATGACGTGAATTCCAAGAACTTTGACAGGTTTAATAGGACTTCTTCGTGTCTAGTGGACTTTCCAGTCCGTAACCTTGATAGGTTATTTAGTAATTTGGTGTTTGTCGTTGACGTGAATCTCGTCTGTGAGAATAACTACTGTCTCTTGGAGCTTCTTGAGATTTGACATGTGAAACGTGACATGAACACTACTAAGTTCTTCTGAAGGCTTTAGTTTGTATGCAATGGTTTCGATCCTTTCTAGGATCTCGAAGGGTCCAATGTACCGTGGTTTCAACTTTCCACGTTTACCAAATCTTACCACGCCTTTCAAAGGTGAGACTTTCAGTAAAACCATATTATCAATCTCAAATTCCAACGGTTTCTGCCGATTGTTAGCGTAACTCTTCTGTCTATCACGAGCTGACTTGGTATGAGCATGTATCTGTGAAATTTTGTCTGTCGTTTCCTGAACTAACTCAGGATCAATAACCTGTGTATCTCCGGTCTTTGCCTAACACAGCGGGTATCGACACTTACGTCCCTATATAGCTTCAAACGGGGCGGCCTGTATGTTGGTGTGATAGCTATTGTTATAGGAAAACTCTACCACGGACAGGTGAGTATCCCAATTCCCACCAAGGTCTATCACACATGCACGTAGCATGTCTTCCAAGGTCTAAATCGTCAGTTCACTATGGTCTTTCATTTGAGAGTGAAGGGTTGTGCTATGATTCAACGGTGAACCAAACGCTTGTTGTAACGTCTGTCAAATCCTTGACGCAACGCGACCGTCCCGATTGGATATGATGGATACAGGCACTCCATGACGTGCCATAGTCTTTCTGAGAGATATTTCTGTTAGCTCCTTTGTGCTATCGTTCTTACTGATAGGTAAAATCATATCGTGTCCTCTATGTGTTCTTGGTAGCCTAGTAATAAAATCTACTGAGATCTGTTCCCACTTCCAGACAGGAATCTCAGGTTGTTGTAGCAGCCTTGACGGTTTCTGGTATTCCGTGTTACTTTAGCACAAGTAAGGAAGTTACCCACATATGTAGCAATGTCGGCTTTCATATTGGGTCACCGATACTAATCTTTTAAGTCTGGATACATCTTGTCGGATCCAGGACGGATCGAGTACCTCGACTTATGAGCTTCGTCCAGAATAAGTGCTCATAGATTGCCGAAGAATGGTGCCCAAATTCGTTGCACGAAATACATTATTCCATCTTCCTTTGGAACCAATTTCACTTCCATACCATGCAGCGATTTTTGCTCGTAAGTTCTCTGATTTAAATGCTTCCTGCTGGGCTTCATGAGTCTGAATGGTGAGATCGGTTTGTGTTGTCATTTCTAAGGCTCGCGACCTTAGAGGCTTTGCGCGTTCCTTGCTACTCAAGGCATCGCCTACAACGTTCGCTCTACCCAGGTGTTATCTAATCTTACACTCATAATCATTCAACAGCTCAACCCATCTACGCTGTCTTATATTCAAATCTTTCTGGTCGAAAATGTGTTGCAATCTTTTATGATCTTGTAAAGATCGTGGAACGAGTTCCATACGGAAATGACGCTAGATCTTCAACGCGAAGATCACAGCACCTAGTTCAAGGTTGTGTGTCACGTAGTCCCTCTCATGCACCTTTAATTGACGTGACGCGTAAGCAATGTCCTTGTCCTGTTGCATCAATACGCAACCAAGACCTTGTCGAGAAGCATCATGGTAAACTACAAATCCATTGGTAACGCCAGGTAAAATAAGATAGGTGCATCGCAAAGTTTATCCTTCAACGTCTGCAAAGCTGTTTCATATTTCCCTCCCCAGTCAAACTTCTTATCCTTTCGGGTTAGGGACGTTAGCGGCTAAGTAATTCTTGGAAAAAAAATTCTCAATGAGTCGTCTGTGATAGCCTGCTAACCCCAGAATTTGTCGTATCTTGGTTATGGTTTTTGGTGCTTCCCAATTCTTGATTTCCTCTATCTTGGCAGGGTCTACATGGATTCCATCCTATTTCACCATGCAACCTAGGAATTGCATCTTGCGAATCCAAAATTCACACTTTGGCAACTTTGCATAAATCTGTTCTTTCTTTAAAAGCTCCAAGGTAGCTCGTAGTTGTTGCTCATGACCTTCCTTGGTCTTTGAGTAAATAAGAATGCCGTCAATAAACATAATTACGATATTATCCAGGTACGGCTTATACACCCGATTCATGAGGTCCATGAATACTGCCGGTGCATTTGTTAAGCCAAACGGCATGACAAGGAACTCGTAATATCCATAGCGAGTCCTAAAGGCCGTTTTAGGGATACTTTCTCCTTGTGACTTTAATTAACGATATCTTGTCCTTATATCGATCTTGGAATAGTAGCTTGAATCTTGTAGTTGGTCAAACAAGTCATCAGTTCTCGGTAAGGGGGTACCAATTCTGGATGGTTAGTTGTTGATCTTCCCGTAACCTTTGCACCATACCTTTATCCTTATTAATTCTTCTGAGTTCCTCTCAGATTAGGCTGTATGCACATACGAAAAACTATTTTCCTTCTTCCTAACAAATAACACTAGAGCTCCCCAAGGCGAGAAGCTCAGCCTTATGAATCCCTTGTCCAATAACCCCTGAAGCTGCGTGGTTAACTCTTGTATCTCGGAAGGCGCAAGTCAATAAGGTGCCTTGGCTACAGGCGCGACTCCTGGTACCAAATCAATGTGGAACTCGACTTGTCTCTGAGGAGGTAATCCTGGTAAGTCTTCTGGGAAGACCTCGGGATATTCCCTTACCATAGGGATATCTTCAAGCTTCGGCTCTTCGGCTTCCTTATCCACTGCATGAGCTAAGAAGGCAACGCATCCTTTACGTAGACACTTTTGTGCTTTCATACAATTGATGATCCACAAAGGCGTATCATGCTTCTCTCCATGGATCACGATCGTCTCTTCATTCGCCATTGGAATGTGAATGATCTACTCATGGCAAACTATCTCCACACGGTTGCTAGATAAGCAATCCATCCCTACCAGTACATCAAAACTTCCCAAATCAACTGGTAGAAGGTCAATAGAAACTTTCGCTCTCCAAGTCCAATTGTTCAGTCCTCAATAACTTCATCTTCCTTGACTAATTTCCCATTCACTAATCCTATTGAATAGGGGGTGCCTAGCTTACTTGCCTCTAGACCAAGTAGGTTCTCAAATCTTATAGATACAAGGCTTAAGCCGGCGCCAGTATCAATCAAAATGGATGCATAGTGTTAGTTAATAGGGAACGTACCTGTCACATTATTCAGGTCCTAGCGTGCTTCACGAGCTCCGTTCGTGAAACTCTTCCTCGTGCTTGGTCCTTCTTAGGGCAATCTTTCCTAAAGTGCCCCATGTCACCACATCTGAAACAACCAGGAGTTCTATCATTACCGTTTCCGCCTTGGTTGTTGTTGTTATCTCCTTGGTTGTAGTCACCATTTCCTCCTTGGTTGGGGTACCTTGCCCAACAGGTATTCTTATTGTGTCCCTTCTTTACACATCTATCACACTTAGGTTTCGAGCATCGGCCTTCGTGGTTAAACTTGCATTTGTCACATCTCGGCTTATTTCCCAAATAAACCTTTCCTCTGGCCTCATTGGTGGCTCCAAAAGCTTTCGTACCATGAGGCGGGTTTGCTTCCCTTCTTTTGTTTGCATTTGGGTTGTCATGACTCGCTGGGGTGCCTCCCTTCAGGTTCGAAATCTTTCTTTTACTTCCATCCAAAGAAGACTCCACATGTGCCTCCTTCTTCACCAGACTTTCATTTGGTTTTTCCATCGTTACTCCGCCCTCGGTAGGACCTAGGGAAAAAGTTATCGCCAAAGCGATTCTCATTATGGTTCCTCTTAGTTCGTCGTTGTTTGTTGTGTTGCTTGCTTTGTATTGGACGATTGCTTTAGCGACTTCCTGGTTCACTAGAGCTTCGAGCTCAGCTCTTGTTGCAGATAAAGGTTCCGGTTGGATCTGACCCATGTCCCTTTATTGTGGTTCCATGAGCTTCACATGCATAAAACATATCGACCAAATTAGACATTTATTTCAGAATAAATATTGTCGTCGATAAGTGAAAGCGAAGCCCATTAGTCGTGCACTATAAGGATAAGGGTAAGGTAATTCCTAATGAGGCCTATGCAAATCTTCCCACCATAATCATCTCATCCTTGTAATGAGTCACAACAGAATTTTGCTAAGGGTACATCGACCTTTACATATACCATATCATCTTGTTGCAATTAGTCCTACGTAGAAACTTCCTTGGAGTCACCTTACTCCGATGGTTGCAAGTCATCCGGTGTTATACAAAATTCAGAGAGGCCTTCCCTCCACCTTGTTCCTTGTTTATTCCTCAAGTTTCCGACTCTTCCATAGTCTTTACTTTAACAAAAACAGGCATACTTCCCAAAGGATGGGGTCGTGCATTAGTACCACGGGTAGGAGGGGATAGTGGAAATGCAGAGGTAAGGTTGCGAGGGTACGTGACTTCATCCTTGTGTCCGAATTGTGTTTTGCAGCAAACGTAGAGCGGTTTCCACGGGGTGAATGCACTACCCTAACTATGGGGTGCCCTACGGTTTAAAGAGTGCGGAGGTACTGATAGAGGTGTAGATCGTGAAGAATCTTCTTGCATGTGTCTTCCATGTGCCTAAATGGAATGGGAATCTGTTGGGAAGGGGAGAATCGAGTGGTCGTTTTAGTCCTTATAACATGTGTCCTATACTGCATGGTTCTCGGTTGTCCAATTATGGGGAGGACCCGTTTTCCACACTGGGCTGTGCGACACATACATTGATTTAGCTTGGGCTCCCTGAGTCCCAATATGGTCGGCCTAGTCTTCCTGAATGCCGAATAGAGTGCGGTAAATAGCTACACCACAGCTCGCGCCATGCTACCTCCTTGGGGTAAAACAGATGTCAAAGGTTGGGGTCTTATCATAGCATCTACAATAGACAAGTTTGGGGTGTTGTAAGTACCGTATAAGTCCATACATAAGAATCCTATAGTGTTGAGGTAAATATTTCCTGCGCATTGGCCATCTTCTCTTGCTTAGATACCGAGTCTCAAACGATTCGTACTACCGGTAGAGGTATTCAGTGTGAAGTAGGCAAAGATTGACTTCCTACTTTGTGGAGTATCATAGTGGCCATCTCGGTTAATGTTCTACTGGGTGGGGATTTGGAACAATATAGGAATTCCAATTAGATAGTGATCATTTGCTTGACCCGCAGAGTCCACCAGGATTTCCATGCACTACAAGTTGTTATTACGTGGGCCCTTGTAATAATAAATCGTCTTGCATGGTCACCCTAATTTTCTCTCGTTCAAAGCAGCTGATCAATCAGAGAGGGGACACTGCTGTCCTTATACCTCCAACATGGAATGGACCTTTATAATGGTCCACACGCCAATGTCCGTTGTTGTTACGCGCTAAATGGCACAATGCTTAGACATAATAGGAATAAGGAGGGTTCCTAGTAATAGTAGTTGGAGGGGCACCTTTAAGATGAGTACTTCATTCTCTTTGTCTGGAATTGAGTGTCGTCAGTCGAGTTTCGTAAATGCCTCAGGGACCTCGTCCCACTGTTAAGGTTACTGTCCAAGGTTGCCTCCTTCGCCTCGTCGTCACTACCGTAGTCCAGCACCTTCGCGTTCGAGAGGGAAGAATAGCCATCTTCTACGGAATCAAGCTCAGGGTCTTGTTTAGTAATTACCTCAGTCATGAGCTCCGCATTAAACGCGAGGTCGTTAGTGTCACACCCTGGCTTTGCGGAAGCGTGGTTAATTTGGTGTGACTTCTTAATACCATAGCTTAATCACAACAAGCTATATGAAATAAAAACCATGCAAGATCATCCATAGATTTAAGTTTTAAAACCGAAGTAACATAACATTGTCTTAGGGACTACAACACCAAAACATAAAACATTGTTTTGAAAGACATAAACATCAACATGAATAAAACGCAGTTTAAGATTTGTGACTCGTCCAGGAAAAAGTCACATTTCCTAAACCGGGATGACCTCGGAACCCATATGCAGCGGGAAGACACAACATACCGCGCCAGATCTTTAATTCCCTGAAATACATGTAAGTTGAAAAATCAATAATAATGTTGAGCGAGTTCATGTGTAAGTGAGTAAATAAACCTTTGTATGTATAAAAACCCTGGTATGTAGCAAATAAGGAAAAAGAGATCACCAATGGTTTGCAAGGCCATTGATATGTGTGAAGTGCAAGTAGGAAGACTCAAACCTAGCAGATTTATGCGTTGGGTACAAAGTCACCCCGAGGTCCGTTCTGTTTGGGCCTGGGGCTGGGCTCGCTACACCCAGATAGATCTACCGCTCCTTCCCCTCGGTCCTACCCTGAGGATTAATGGCCTCAAGTTTCTGCCTACCCACTCACATTATCTGAATAATAACCCTCCTTACGCTAACCATACCATGTAAAAGTACTCGTAATCATAGTAACATGTATTTCACCCCCGCAGTTTAGAAAACTGAAAACAGTTAGAGAAAAGGGGGACATGAACTCACAGTGGTGCGTCTCTACCAAGTATATCTCCTGATCAAGCAGCTGTGCGACGACCTACACGTACTAAATCTATTAGACGGACGGTCGTGCCTTAGCTTAAGGTTTAAGTTTTTGGGAAATAGTTAGACAACTATTTTGTGTTTATATTTTTGTAAATACTTGGTAATTATTCTCCTTCCCAAGGATGGGGGATTTAATACATGCGTGCTCGTAAAATTCGAAATACATTATTAAGTCTCACTTAATATATTTTATTCCTTACTTCCAAAATATAAATATTCTTCCCAAAATAATACTTTGACAAAAATACGCGCTCATAAATATTTTCTTAAGATGCGTAAGTTACGTTTTAAAGATTAGGTGGTAATAATTATACCGTTGTAACTTATTATTAATTATGAAGGCGTATGCATTATTTCTGGAATCATTAGTAGTTGGTAATATTATTTTTACTCTAAAAATAATATCCGTATATTTCACAAAATAATCATAAACATTTTACAAGTGATGCTATGAAAAACATATATTCTAAATATATATATTTCAGGTTTTATTTTGTGAAAATCCCACCTCCGACACTTTGTAAATAAAGTTATGGCGAAACTTACGTTTTGAAAACAAGTCAAAAATAGATTTACAACACTTGTAGTGAAAATATTCCCAAGTGTTAGGTTTTTAGAAAAATTTCGCCAGAGTTTTCCCTGTAACTGGAGGTGGCCACGCTTTCAAGCGTATCATTTTCTTTTATAATTCAAATCAACCATTTTCTCATTCAACCAAAACAATATCCAAAGCATTAAACTAGTCAAAACATATATAAATCGAAAAAATTTCATGAACTTGTGGTTTATCCAAAAATGCGTGATAAATCCCACTATTTTTAGTGGATCTTTGCAATAATCTACTTGGTTTCGTAAAAGCCTCGTTTTTAAAGAAATTCCATCTTTACAACTTCTTGTAAAATTTGACAAAACTAGTTCTTTGTCGAAACTTAGTGTTACACAAGTATTTACACACTTGTGTGTTTGCTAAAATCATTCTTGTTTATGAAAGATCCGTCTTTAAAAGTATGTTTTCTCTTGACACGTGGTCCTTTGAAAATACCGTTTGTAGATCCGTAGATCTACTAGTTTTAAACACTATTTCGTAAGTAAAGTCGATTTTACACAAGTTCATGTTTAGTGTGTGGTAGAGTTTCATCATTTAACCCTTTGTACACTTAAACAAACTCTATGTCATGATCCATGATCACGACTAATCCGGGTTAGATGATGATCCGAGCTACCACATCATAGATCGGCACTAAATAATCACACAAAACAAATCTTGCAAGATTTACACAACCCTTGTGCTATTAACCAACATTTTTAACATTTTAGTAAACTTTTAGCATGTCTTCTTGTATGTTCATAGATTTTAACCGACAAAGTTCTTTTTAACCACTTTAAAATAGATCGAGAGTGTGGTTAAAGCAACTTACTACTAGCTCGAGGCTAGGGAAGAAACTAGTCGAAGAATGAGTGGATAAAAGCAATAGGGTGAGGTCCTTCGCGTTCCGAATGCACCAAGCTTCTTTGTATAAGATCCTTAACACTTGTATATCCTTGGAACTTGCAAGATCAAAACTCGAAATTGGATGGGTGATATAGGGGATGTTCGGCCGAGAGCTTATAGAGAGGAGAGGGAGAGTTTTGTCGAGAGTTGAGTGATGGAAAGAATGATGTGTTTAGGCTTGAACTTATAGGCAATTACTACATACTTAACGAATGGATCATATGCTTTCTTGATATGGGACCAAGATGATTAAATTAATCAACAAGTACAAGGGGTGTCCCCCTTGGGGACGGTTCGGTTAGAGAGGGGGGGGGGGTCTTGGTTCAATCTCAACCATGTAGTTAGGACATTAGTTAAGTTAAGTTAAGTTAAGTTAGTTTAGGGATTAACCCGGTTACTAATGTGTTATGCATTACAGCGGGTGTTAGGGTATTCAGGGACCCTAACTGGCTCAGAAAAAGATAAACAATGTTATTGGCAATATTTTATGTTCCGGGTAAAGTCCGGTTGTTCGGTTGGATAGAGATCCGTTAAAGTGCTTAACAAAGCTTTAAAGTGTCGTCATTATTATTTTTAGTGACACAACTTATTCCCGACACTTTAGAAAGTGTCTAGTAACATTTTTCTCATGTTTTGGCACTTTATTAGGTAGCTTAATGCTGAATTTTTATTTAAAGTGCTGAATTTTGTACTTAAAGTACGTTTTAGGCACATCCGGTCACTGTAATCTCATTCCTAGTGATGCAGTTCTACAACTCTTATATCCCTACACTCACCACTAGTGTAGCAAACTATCTCAGGCTCTTACAGGCCTTAGAGGCAGTACCTGCCTGGTGCTAGTTATGACAGCACGTTTAATAGGTTATCCGTTCATTGTGCTACTGTGCTTTTGGTGCATCAAGGTTGTCACAAAGGTGCTGTAAGCAAAACATGGAGTGACAGCAAGTAAAGTATGATGCAAGTAAGTACATGTATCAGCATTCAAGTAGCAGTTTATCCACAAGTTCAAGTAAGCACAGTAATTAAGCAGTAATTAATTATTAATTAAGTCGTACGGATACCTGGTTTAGTGAGGGTTGTCACAGTTAGTAGCATTGTGCGAGTCAAGAACAGTAATAGAATCCGAAGTCGAAGGTATCTCGTTCCCGTCAATAATAATCCCATATGTGTATATGCACATTTATTAATAGATAATAATGTTACTTAGTGTATGCAAGCAAATAAATACAACATGTCACATATAACTCTCGTTTGTTCCTTCGGGGGGGGATCATTTTGTCTTTGGCAAGTCTATCCCACACGGAGTGACTGTACCTCAATTGGCACATTAGGCAGGGTATTCCCTTCCCCACTAATGCCCTTACTTTGCCTTTGTTTTGTTTTTGTCTTTCCTTTGGAAAATGTTCGACTCATGGATCTTGGCGCTTTTTGTAAATGCAATGAAAATACTCTTTGTAAAAATGTTTTCGTGAGAGAATCCTAATGATTGTAGCCTAGACTCGAGAAGGAATCCTAGTTCACTACAATCGAAGCTCGGATACCAAACTGTCACACCCTGACTTTTGCGGAAGCGTAATGATGTGTGACTTGTTCAATATCGTTGCATTCAATTATAATAAACAACTATATGATTAAAACATGATGTCCATCCATTCATAAGTTTGAAAAGTTACAAACATAAGTCTTTTAAGTTTCAACCCAAAATACTCAAGTTAAGTTACAATACAAAAGTGGATGGCATCTAAACTTGGACTTTATGTCTTGAAAACAACACATACGCCCAAGATCCATCTTGTTTCCTGGAATACATGTAATTTTGAAAACATCAACAAAAGTTGAGCGAGTTCATGTGTTTCTGTATGAGTTTGAATAAACTTTTAAACATCTGTAAGTATGCCTTTTGTAAATTGGTATGAAAGCGTCTATGAACAGATCAATTAATGTGTAGCTAATACATTAATATGTGTGCAATAGTGCAGGAAGGCTCAAACCTTTGCGTATTTCGTACCGGGCCTCCCGGCTGGAACGACATAGTCACCACATGCGGCCAACTCGAGGACCCATGGGTGGGGCTCGCAACACCCAAATAGATCTATCACTCATGCCCCTCGGTCCTTATACAAGGATTAATGGTCTTAAGTTAACGCCTACCCATTCACATGATCTAACAGTTCATTCCTTAGCTAACCATACCATTTGTAATCATTGAAATATTTGTAACATGTATTTCACCCCCGAAGTTATAAAACTGAAAACAGTTAAAAGAAAAGGGGGACATGAACTCACAAGTTTGCGTCCAGCTATCTTATATGCTCAAAGGTCCTTCAATGAGTCGTACAACTAGCTACACACGTGCCATGTTTTATTAGACGTTTAGGACGTGCCACGGCTTTCAGTCTTAATTGTTATGACTTAGTATCTTTCTGTTACATCTTTGATGTACTTGTATTATTCCAAAGTATATAATTATTTGTTAAAATAATAATATTTTAACTTAAATTATATTTATTAATTGTTGGAATTTTTGTTAAAATAATATATTTTAACTTGTTTGTTTAGTAATCCTTCCATGAATATTTTCCCCAAGGATGGGCATGCTTATACTTGTATTTTTAGACTTGTGTATTTTGCCAAGTATTGGTGGCGTACTCCGGTGTGTATTTGTACGTACAAGAATACGTATTTTATCGTATTTATTAAGTATTCTTATACTTAATTCTTGTATTAAATTTTCTGGAATATTATTTTTAATCAATAAAGTCACCAATTTGTATTCTTAAAATACATATATTTTAAGAAATCTTTTATAGAAAAATATCCATAAATCTTTCTTGGCAAAAATAATTATATTTTCATATAAACCTTAAAAATAATATATTTTCAAGATTAACTTAGAAAATATTCATAATTCCATTTTTCACCCAAAATAATATATTTTTTGTTTGTTTAAGAAAATATTCATTTTCTTCAAAGATAATATATCTTCTTAATAGTTTAGGAGATTATATATATATATATATATATATATATATATATATATATATATATATTATTTTTCTTTACTCAAAAATAATATATTTTCTTCTAAAAAAATATGATATATTTTTGTAACACTTGTAAAAATTATAATTTCCGTTTCCTTGGTTGCCAAAATACCGTTTAATTTATTTATCAAAATATATATGAATTTATTTCCGGAATATATATGTAATCCATATTCCTTGTTCGCTTTGTTCAATATTCGGGTATAAATTATACATTTGTTTTTCTTGGAATTTTGGTAATATTTTGTATCATAATTCTTGGTATTCTGGTAAATTATATTATTTCAAGTCCTAAAATAATATAACTAATACATATAATATACAAGTAATCACACAAATTGTGACATCTAAATATATATTTCCTAAATATATACTTAGTCGTTTTTATTTGTCAAAAACAACCTCCAACATTTGTAATTTTTGTAACAAAAATTATGGCAAATTTTATATGAAAAATCATGGTTAAAATTTTCTTGTAATCACTTGTCTAAAATATTTTTCTAAGTTTTTAAATTCTACAAAAATTTTGCCATACTTTCCCCCTTAAAAATAGAGATTTCCATGCTTTCAAAGCATATCATTTTCTTTTAAAATCATCACCAATCAACAACAATTCAATCAACACATACCATGAGCCAAAATCATGCAATTTATACTACATCCTGAACTTGAAATTTTGTAAAAAAATTGTAGTAACTTACCATATTAATTAGTAGACTAAGTTACCCTCTAAAACATGATTCTTTGTTCATAAATATCATTCTTGAAAAATGTTGTCTTTCACAACTTATGAAATGATTTTTCTAAAAATACTTCTTTGTATTTTTCTTGTTACAAACATGTTTCTTGTCTTGATTTAACACTAAAAATATGATTAGTTTCTTTAATCAGGGTTATGTAAATCTTGTAAATAAACTTGGTTTCTTGAGAAAACCATTCTTGAAATCCTCCTTTTACAAGACTTATAACATGTTTCATACTTCACCATACATAAAATCATCTTCATTTTCAAGTTCATGTGAAACATAAAGGATGATCATCTTGATTTCTCACAAGATCATCCTCTCACTTGCTAGATCATGTGTTTAATCACAATCCAGCAAGTCTCTTACGATGATTAACATCATAATCACAAGAAATCAACAATCAAGATATTCACATACACTAAATTAACTTAGATTTTATGTTAGTGAGCTTTATGTTAAAGTTCATCTTCTTGTTTCTTCATGATCTTCACGTTTAACCATTAACATAATCTTTTAACCAACATAATGAGAGGCAAAATCAAGTTAGAAGAGTCTTACTACTAGCACAAGGCTAGGGAAGAGATCAAAGATGATGAAGATGATAAACTAGGTGGTTAAAAGCTCTTGAGAAAGGTCCTTCAACTTCCAAGCTCCTTAATTATGCTTCATACATCCTTAGATTACCTTAGAATACTTGAGATTGAATTGAAAATGGTGGTATGTGTGTGTGTGTTGTTGGAGCCGTAGGAAGAGGGGAGAAGAAGAGGAATTTTGGTGTTGAAAATGAAGAATGATAACTTGTTAAAGATCTCATGGTTCTTAAAGAAAAATCCTCCAACATTCCTAAGTCTTGTGGTTAATATGTTAGAAATCATCTTGACATATCTTATTAAAATATTGCAAAGAAATCAAGTGTGGGGCCCACTTTTATAACCGGTTATGGGGTGGGGGTATAGTTACAATGTAATGGTAAGTTAGTTTTTTAAGTTAGAATCTAAGTATATGAATTAGTGTTTTAGGTGTTATATAATTTTAAAACATGTTATGATGTTCGGTGACCATAACTAGCTCGGAAATGATAAAACAATGTTTCTAGTGAAAATTTGATGTTTTGGGTAGTGTCCGGTTGTTCGGTTGGTTACCGGTTCGTTAAGGTGCTAAATTACGCAGTTTAGTGTGCTTTATGTTCCCTTTTATGATAGTTTTGATTCCCGACACTTAGGAAGGTATTCTGGACCTTTAAACCATAATTCTGCATTATATTTTAGAGTTAAAATGCTGAAAATTGCTGATTTGTGTTGTTTTCTACAGAATTCTGCAGTTTTGATGTGTTTCGGGCACTTTCCGACACTTAAATTAACACTAGGAAGGAAGTTTTGTAATCCCTACATTCCTACCCATTATTCTAGTGTAACCTTTGGTTTTGGGCTCATTCTGTGTCTTTACATCATGTCTGCCTGAGTTCCGAACTCCCGTTAACACTTCTAATTTGTCTGATGACCGTGCTATCTTTGTTTCGTGTACTAATTGAACTATATAGTGTTGCATGCAGTAATGGTAAATATTCTGGCAACATGTAATGCACTTGTATGTATATGACGGCATTCAGTAAATCATTCATGTCATTAATTAAATCAAGCACAGTCATTAAGTTACAAATTATTGTTTAATTATTGTACGGACACACGGAAAATTGACAGTTGTCACAGTTTCGACTCAAATTGACTGGAGATGCATAGGATCTTGGATTTGTTAGTACGTGATCATAGGAAGTTCGGATTCTTTAAGATCGTGATAAGACTGATGTCTGATGGTTTGAGTCCCGAGTCTTCGTACAAGCCGGTTAGTAGGATTAGTGTCAGGAGGATGCATCAGTATTGTTGATACATAAAAGATATCAGATAGCTTTCAAAAATATACTTGATAGTTCTGTGATAGTCTAAAGTATCAGAATGGTTAATCTTCAAGCAGATAAGTTGTTTTTCGGACTAAACGCCGGGGAATGATGGTGTTTGTTGCTTAAGTTGTTGCCGGGACTAACGAAAGTAACACCCGTGTCACTCCAACCATCAGACAAATGCCAAACCAATGAAATATAGTATTTCATACTTGGGATTTGTAAAAATATGTGTATCGTTTACACATATCAATTCCTGTTCGATCTCAAGCTTTAAATCGCTTTCTGGAGGGTTATACGCGCTCTGATGTGTAGATATAACCAGTTTAATCCAACGAACACTCCGGAATAGTGAAATAGGCTTAACATACCTTAAATAACCTTTACATAACTTAGATATAAGTTTTGGAAGGTTTGGTGTGGTGAAATCAAAGTTTAATCGCTTACAGGGACTAAAGTTGACAAACTGCGAAAGTATGCCAATTTGAACTGTAACAGACCTTCTGGAGCATGACCATAAGTTAAACATACCACAAATATCCTTTACATAGCTTAGAAATAGGCTTTGAGGTGTTCGGTATGCTAAAATAAACTTTTGTGTCATTCAGGGACTAAAAGTGTCAAAAAGTGCACAAGTTTGCATTTTTACGCATAACTTACGTTCTGAATACATCCGGACATCCAAAAATTTATATAAGCATGACTATATTATATTTGAGTGTTCGCTTTAAGAAAAATCCATTCGTTTCGTCATTTGGTTCGTTTTTCGCGCTTATGCGCATTCCGTCGTAATTAAGCGAACATCGCGTTCGTACGGCCAAACGAACCGACATCCGAGATATTTTTGAACACATTTTAAGTTCCCTATACTTTAACTTCATTTTAGAGCTTTGAAATGGGGTTAACGGGCCTTAAACGTGTCGAAAATGGCCTAAATACAGTTCAGGGACCAAAAGTGTAATTCTGCCGAAATAGTGCCTAGCGGTGCGCTACACTTTAAGCGTAGCGGTGCGCTAGGGGTCTGCTGACCAGATTCAGAGTTTCTAAACAGCAGGCTGCAGCTGTTACAACCTCAACCACATGTTCTAAAATGCTTAGTCAGCTGATAAGATCATATTTTAGTCACCATAAGGTTCCAACACATGTACGGCCTTGATCGTTTCCCCTTTTCCAAGAAACGATCTCAACGGTGGACCGAATACTATAAATACCCCAACACCCCAATGCAAAACTTACAAGAATTCTGATTTTTGAGAGCTCTAAGTTGAAACCATTGTTTCATACCTGAGTTCTTGAAGTCGGGATTAGCATTCGGGGACCCTGGGTTAGTATTCTTTCGTTCTTTTCCTTATTTTACTGCTTTTCGAGTCAGAAAGTCAAACTTTGTTTGACTTTCAGCGTGGACCAGTAATGGTCAATGCGAAGTTCGCTTGAACTTCGCAACGTGAGTGTAATCACGTTGGTCATAGTCCCTTGGGACTATGCCCACTGATTACCACGTTGTCTAGAGTCGTAGGGTAGGCGATCTAATAAATCGCCTATACCTTCGAACTCGACCCATTTGGTCGATCATTAGGATCCGACCAAACACATTAGGTGACCATAGTAGGTAGGGAATAACCTTCCGAGGTTATACCCTATGGTCACATCGTTTAAGTAGTTGTATGATAGGTAGTTTATATGCCTTAGGTAAATTACCAGAATACCCTTTTCATGTATAATTGGTAATTAATCATATGTAACCTAAACTTTTGTCACATAACTGATTATGTAACATGTTTAGGCATATAACACTTGTCATAGGACTAGTTAGGCGGTCCGAACACGTTTCACGCGAACGACACGTTAAAGTAGCATAAGCTTCCTAAACGGGTCGTAATGGGTCATAGACACTTGGGTTAAGTTTCATTTAGTATGAAGGCTTTGTTAAACCATATCATATGAGTTCCTACACTCATTTGGTTTACAAACCCTAATGCTACCCAATCTTCCGATTTAGGTCCGGTTAATTAACATAGTTACCTATATTAGGTGCCGTTTGATTTCCGTGATCTCTAGCTTTGTTTGGTTGTTACTCAAGGACTACTGAGCAATCTCAAGTGAGTACATAGACCCCTCTTTTACTGTTTTCCAAACTGTTTTGGGGTGGAACACATGTGCCTACTTGTTACTTTCATGCTTTCCTGTTTTGACATCATATACTTCCTATGTTCATTAGTACATTATAGTACATGATTTCATTACATTTCATACTAGGTGTGCCATTGTGTGCATTACTTAGTACATTGTTTTACATTACATCACATGCTACGTATGTCTATTGTTGCATACTTAGTACAGGTCGCATGCTACGTATGTATGTTGTTGCATACTTAGTACAGATATTTCAGTTCACATGCTATGTATGTTTGTTGTAGCATACTTAGTACATTTCTTATTCATCATATACTTACATTTTGGACGCATATTACATGATTTACATTGATCATGCATTTACTACATAAAACATAACTTTGATTTAAACCAAGTTTTACTTCAATACTTTGTTTTGTGCATATGGTTTAGTTGAGACCTTTCACTTGCCATACATGACATATTTGACATAGACATTTAACATGGATATTTGACATAGACAATTTGACATGATTTACATCTTGACATGAACATTTTACATTGTTTGGTTTGGTTTGATTAAGTGATTAAGTAACGATGCGTGTGTAATATGATACAAGCATGGTGGATACGCCGCTGGTACTTCCTATATATAAGTGTTTGTATGGTATTACATGTCGTAACGTTATTTGAATCATTTCAGTTTGAGACATAGAACATTTTATACAAATAACATATTTTTCACAAGACATTGATTTACAAACAACTTATCTAATACAAACTCATTTTACATGGTTATTCATTTAACCATACATTATACATTATTTATACATATCATCTGGTCTTATCGATTTTCAAATGATTTACAAAACAAAGCAAATAACAAGGTTCATGACTAAACATTTTCTCAAACATAAGTCATGAAACCTATTTTCACAAAACCTATGTATCTCACCGGCATTTTTATGCTGACGTACCATATTTTCACATGTGTTTTTCAGGAACTGTTGCGTAAGATGATCAAGATACACATAGGCAGACTTGGGCTTTAGTGACAATAAAAGATGCAAGACTAGTTAATTTTGTTGTATTTATTTATTTGTTAAGACATTGTAACACTTTTAATCAATAAAACGAAACTTCAATTGCCATGGATTTGAAACATTAATTCTGTTACAACACTCCCCGATGTTTCCGCCACGTTTTGTATGTTCCACGTGGTCGGGGTGTGACAGAAAAGATGGTATCAGAGCCAATGGTTATAGGGAATTAGGTTATTAGTAATGCTTTGACCTAGTCTATAACTTTCTTAGGACCCTAACGCGAGTTTACTTGCGTTTAGTCATAAAACAATACCGTCACCTATCCTTAGGCGACGACCACAACAAGAACATAAATTTCAAAACCGCTTTGAAAACTAATCATCTGTTCTAGGATGATTTATTACAAGGTTTTGAACCCTCTATTGTAAGGTTTTGAACCCTCTGTTATATGGTTTTGAACCCCTTTGAGTTTTCAAAATCTCGTCAAGGTTTTGGGTTATAAATAATGTGAACACGTGCAAACTGGAAGGGTGAATGCCTGTATTCTGGGTTTTCTGGCTAGGCAAGCACTTCGTATATATCTCATCAGACGCGAGACCAGTTGTGCTTACCTGGGAATTCTTGGGATGAGTGTTCACTTATAGGCGAGCATGTCTTCGCGATACATTATATTGACCCGCTTACTTTGATTAGTCAATGTCTCATTTGTTTGCCTTTGGTAACAAACAAATGGTCGCAATCTTCATGCGTTGTCATTCTCTTTTGACTATCTTTCGCTTGTTTCCTCCTATGCCTTTCGTTATCTTCAAGATGCTTCTTCATCGCAACAAGACTCGAATGTCCGAACTAGGTGCTGCAATTGTCCATCGATTAGGCGTCGTACTACCAGAAGGCCATTGACTTAGCTATCACCATGACTCGCCTCAGGGATGAAGCTGTATAAGGGAACTGCTCCTTGGTGCAATCAATGCAACCTTCATCATTCAAATCAAATACCCTGTTACAAATGTACCCACGGTGGACGATGGAGACATTTGGTTAACATATGTCGCTTTGCAATCCAAAGCAAAGCTGTTACAAATCCTGCTGCTACTCAACCTTCAAACTCTGCTTCATATGTCGCTTGACATATCTGGCGCCTCAACCTCATGAACTTTCTACCTTGTGTATCGACGTAAGCACGCCTAGTGCAAGGTGTCGGAACACCTCTCGTTACACAAATTCCAAAATTTCATGTAGGATCTTTCTATCCTCATAATTAGATCCTTGTGGATGGGTATCATTCATCGGAATCCTTAATTGAATTCTTTGTATGATTCAATACGTACATCACAATTCAATAAGGACAAAGCTGAATTCCTTTTAAGATTATCCTATCTTCATAGATAGATTCTTGAAATGATTAAAGTGCCAAATGAAATCCACGAATTGGATTCCTGGTGTGCTTTAAATATCCGTGTCCAAAGATAACAAATTAATGGTCAAGTTAAACAACTATGTGATTATGTGCTTATGTGTTTCCTTTTATGTTTTTGTGTGATCCAAGTTTTGTCATCCAAATCCTCATAGAATCTTCCATATCTTCGTATAAGGGATTCATAGTAGGATATCCAAAGGTACTATATTAAATCCTCAATGGGCTTCTACGTTGTAGTTAAGTCCCTTGGATTTTATTGTACTATTCCATAATTAGACCCCTTGAGTGGTCTAGTTAAACAGATTGATCCAAAAATCTGGTTAAGTATATCAAATGATGATATAGCTGAAAGGACTCCTTGGAGGTCTAATTAAAAAGATCATGTGTTGATCTGATTAAAAAGGACCCTATGGTAGTCTAGTCACACTCATCACAGGTTTGATATTTTCTTCCCCTACACATCATGAAATGCACTGTGCGGACTGTGCAAGGAATTACGTAATTATGGACGCGTACATAATTATGGAAATTCAGTGCACAGAGACCACAGCGAATTTTGTCATGTATTCCGTTCATTTTTGTTTCTGAAGATGTAAAATGACTATTCTGTTCATTTTTGTTTCTGAAGATGTAAAATGACTATTCCGTTCATTTTTGTTTCTGAAGATGTAAAATGACCATTCCGTTCATTTTTGTTTCTGAAGATGTAAAATGACCATTCTGTTCATTTTTGTTTCTGAAGATGTAAAATGACCTTTCCGTTCATTTTTGTTTCTGAAGATGTAAAATGACTATTCCGTTCATTTTTGTTTCTGAAGATGTAAAATGACTATTCCGTTCATTTTTGTTTCCGAAGATGTAAAATGACCATTCTGTTCATTTTTGTTTCTGAAGATGTAAAATGACCATTACGTTCATTTTTGTTTCTGAAGATGTAAAATGACTATTCTGTTCATTTTTGTTTCTGAAGATGTAAAATGACTATTCCGTTCATTTTTGTTTCCGAAGATGTAAAATGACCATTCCGTTCATTTTTGTTTCTGAAGATGTAAAATGACCATTCCGTTCATTTTTGTTTCTGAAGATGTAAAATGACCATTCTGTTCATTTTTGTTTCTGAAGATGTAAAATGACCTTTCCGTTCATTTTTGTTTCTGAAGATGTAAAATGACTATTCCGTTCATTTTTGTTTCTGAAGATGTAAAATGACTATTCCGTTCATTTTTGTTTCCGAAGATGTAAAATGACCATTCTGTTCATTTTTGTTTCTGAAGATGTAAAATGACCATTCCGTTCATTTTTGTTTCTGAAGATGTAAAATGACCATTCCGTTCATTTTTGTTTCTGAAGATGTAAAATGACCATTCTGTTCATTTTTGTTTCTGAAGATGTAAAATGACCTTTCCGTTCATTTTTGTTTCTGAAGATGTAAAATGACTATTCCGTTCATTTTTGTTTCCGAAGATGTAAAATGACTATTCCGTTCATTTTTGTTTCCGAAGATGTAAAATGACCATTCTGTTCATTTTTGTTTCTGAAGATGTAAAATGACCATTCCGTTCATTTTTGTTTCTGAAGATGTAAAATGACTATTCTGTTCATTTTTGTTTCTGAAGATGTAAAATGACTATTCCGTTCATTTTTGTTTCCGAAGATGTAAAATGACCATTCTGTTCATTTTTGTTTCTGAAGATGTAAAATGACCATTCCGTTCACTTTTGTTTCTGAAGATGTAAAATGACTATTCCGTTCATTTTTGTTTCTGAAGATGTAAAATGACTATTCCGTTCATTTTTGTTTCTGAAGATGTAAAATGACCATTCCGTTCATTTTTGTTTCTGAAGATGTAAAATGACCATTCTGTTCATTTTTGTTTCTGAAGATGTAAAATGACTATTCCGTTCATTTTTGTTTCTGAAGATGTAAAATGACCATTCCGTTCATTTTTGTTTCTGAAGATGTAAAATGACCATTCCGTTCATTTTTGTTTCTGAAGATGTAAAATGACTATTCCGTTCATTTTTGTTTCTGAAGATGTAAAATGACTATTCCGTTCATTTTTGTTTCTGAAGATGTAAAATGACTATTCCGTTCATTTTTGTTTCTGAAGATGCAAAATGACTATTCCGTTCATTTTTGTTTCTGAAGATGTAAAATGACCATTCCGTTCATTTTTGTTTCTGAAGATGTAAAATGACCATTCCGTTCATTTTTGTTTCTGAAGATGTAAAATAACCATTCCGTTCATTTTTGTTTCTGAAGATGTAAAATGACTATTCTGTTCATTTTTGTTTCTGAAGATATAAAATGACTATTCTGTTCATTTTTGTTTCTGAAGATGTAAAATGACTATTCCGTTCATTTTTGTTTCTGAAGATGTAAAATGACCATTCCGTTCATTTTTGTTTCTGAAGATGTAAAATGACCATTCCGTTCATTTTTGTTTCTGAAGATGTAAAATGACCATTCCGTTCATTTTTGTTTCTGAAGATGTAAAATGACTATTCTGTTCATTTTTGTTTCTGAAGATATAAAATGACTATTCTGTTCATTTTTGTTTCTAAAGATGTAAAATGACCATTCTGTTCATTTTTGTTTCTGAAGATGTAAAATGACCATTCCGTTCATTTTTGTTTCTGAAGATGTAAAATGACTATTCTGTTCATTTTTGTTTCTGAAGATATAAAATGACTATTCTGTTCATTTTTGTTTCTGAATAATGCCTGTTGAAAATAACTCCGTTCATTTTTCAATTCTGAAAAATGTCCGTTAAAGAGAAATAACAGGATTATGCCTTTCATATCTCTGGTGGTTATTTGACACAAAGCCACAGTTAGACTCCTACGAATTAATTTCGGGACGAAATTTCCTAAAGTAGGGGAGACTGTAACACCCGTGTCACTCCAACCATCAGACAAATGCCAAACCAATGAAATATAGTATTTCATACTTGGGATTTGTAAAAATATGTGTATCGTTTACACATATCAATTCCTGTTCGATCTCAAGCTTTAAATCGCTTTCTGGAGGGTTATACGCGCTCTGATGTGTAGATATAACCAGTTTAATCCAACGAACACTCCGGAATAGTGAAATAGGCTTAACATACCTTAAATAACCTTTACATAACTTAGATATAAGTTTTGGAAGGTTTGGTGTGGTGAAATCAAAGTTTAATCGCTTACAGGGACTAAAGTTGACAAACTGCGAAAGTATGCCAATTTGAACTGTAACAGACCTTCTGGAGCATGACCATAAGTTAAACATACCACAAATATCCTTTACATAGCTTAGAAATAGGCTTTGAGGTGTTCGGTATGCTAAAATAAACTTTTGTGTCATTCAGGGACTAAAAGTGTCAAAAAGTGCACAAGTTTGCATTTTTACGCATAACTTACGTTCTGAATACATCCGGACATCCAAAAATTTATATAAGCATGACTATATTATATTTGAGTGTTCGCTTTAAGAAAAATCCATTCGTTTCGTCATTTGGTTCGTTTTTCGCGCTTATGCGCATTCCGTCGTAATTAAGCGAACATCGCGTTCGTACGGCCAAACGAACCGACATCCGAGATATTTTTGAACACATTTTAAGTTCCCTATACTTTAACTTCATTTTAGAGCTTTGAAATGGGGTTAACGGGCCTTAAACGTGTCGAAAATGGCCTAAATACAGTTCAGGGACCAAAAGTGTAATTCTGCCGAAATAGTGCCTAGCGGTGCGCTACACTTTAAGCGTAGCGGTGCGCTAGGGGTCTGCTGACCAGATTCAGAGTTTCTAAACAGCAGGCTGCAGCTGTTACAACCTCAACCACATGTTCTAAAATGCTTAGTCAGCTGATAAGATCATATTTTAGTCACCATAAGGTTCCAACACATGTACGGCCTTGATCGTTTCCCCTTTTCCAAGAAACGATCTCAACGGTGGACCGAATACTATAAATACCCCAACACCCCAATGCAAAACTTACAAGAATTCTGATTTTTGAGAGCTCTAAGTTGAAACCATTGTTTCATACCTGAGTTCTTGAAGTCGGGATTAGCATTCGGGGACCCTGGGTTAGTATTCTTTCGTTCTTTTCCTTATTTTACTGCTTTTCGAGTCAGAAAGTCAAACTTTGTTTGACTTTCAGCGTGGACCAGTAATGGTCAATGCGAAGTTCGTTTGAACTTCGCAACGTGAGTGTAATCACGTTGGTCATAGTCCCTTGGGACTATGCCCACTGATTACCACGTTGTCTAGAGTCGTAGGGTAGGCGATCTAATAAATCGCCTATACCTTCGAACTCGACCCATTTGGTCGATCATTAGGATCCGACCAAACACATTAGGTGACCATAGTAGGTAGGGAATAACCTTCCGAGGTTATACCCTATGGTCACATCGTTTAAGTAGTTGTATGATAGGTAGTTTATATGCCTTAGGTAAATTACCAGAATACCCTTTTCATGTATAATTGGTAATTAATCATATGTAACCTAAACTTTTGTCACATAACTGATTATGTAACATGTTTAGGCATATAACACTTGTCATAGGACTAGTTAGGCGGTCCGAACACGTTTCACGCGAACGACACGTTAAAGTAGCATAAGCTTCCTAAACGGGTCGTAATGGGTCATAGACACTTGGGTTAAGTTTCATTTAGTATGAAGGCTTTGTTAAACCATATCATATGAGTTCCTACACTCATTTGGTTTACAAACCCTAATGCTACCCAATCTTCCGATTTAGGTCCGGTTAATTAACATAGTTACCTATATTAGGTGCCGTTTGATTTCCGTGATCTCTAGCTTTGTTTGGTTGTTACTCAAGGACTACTGAGCAATCTCAAGTGAGTACATAGACCCCTCTTTTACTGTTTTCCAAACTGTTTTGGGGTGGAACACATGTGCCTACTTGTTACTTTCATGCTTTCCTGTTTTGACATCATATACTTCCTATGTTCATTAGTACATTATAGTACATGATTTCATTACATTTCATACTAGGTGTGCCATTGTGTGCATTACTTAGTACATTGTTTTACATTACATCACATGCTACGTATGTCTATTGTTGCATACTTAGTACAGGTCGCATGCTACGTATGTATGTTGTTGCATACTTAGTACAGATATTTCAGTTCACATGCTATGTATGTTTGTTGTAGCATACTTAGTACATTTCTTATTCATCATATACTTACATTTTGGACGCATATTACATGATTTACATTGATCATGCATTTACTACATAAAACATAACTTTGATTTAAACCAAGTTTTACTTCAATACTTTGTTTTGTGCATATGGTTTAGTTGAGACCTTTCACTTGCCATACATGACATATTTGACATAGACATTTAACATGGATATTTGACATAGACAATTTGACATGATTTACATCTTGACATGAACATTTTACATTGTTTGGTTTGGTTTGATTAAGTGATTAAGTAACGATGCGTGTGTAATATGATACAAGCATGGTGGATACGCCGCTGGTACTTCCTATATATAAGTGTTTGTATGGTATTACATGTCGTAACGTTATTTGAATCATTTCAGTTTGAGACATAGAACATTTTATACAAATAACATATTTTTCACAAGACATTGATTTACAAACAACTTATCTAATACAAACTCATTTTACATGGTTATTCATTTAACCATACATTATACATTATTTATACATATCATCTGGTCTTATCGATTTTCAAATGATTTACAAAACAAAGCAAATAACAAGGTTCATGACTAAACATTTTCTCAAACATAAGTCATGAAACCTATTTTCACAAAACCTATGTATCTCACCGGCATTTTTATGCTGACGTACCATATTTTCACATGTGTTTTTCAGGAACTGTTGCGTAAGATGATCAAGATACACATAGGCAGACTTGGGCTTTAGTGACAATAAAAGATGCAAGACTAGTTAATTTTGTTGTATTTATTTATTTGTTAAGACATTGTAACACTTTTAATCAATAAAACGAAACTTCAATTGCCATGGATTTGAAACATTAATTCTGTTACAACACTCCCCGATGTTTCCGCCACGTTTTGTATGTTCCACGTGGTCGGGGTGTGACAGGCTATACATCTGTTATCGTGACTAAAGAGGAAGAATGTGAATTTGATCATGGAAGAATGTTTCTTAGATCACAATGTGTTACCAGATAATTTGTTATCCGATGAAGATATGCTAATTGTGGAGATTACCGTTTACATCGATTAATGATTCAAGTTGGGCATAACGATGGTTACGGAAGACAGGATTTCAGATTTTCGTGGGTATTCGCATACTTGAAGTTTTCTACTGTGGTGTTTGAAGTTTCTATCAATTGCCGATAGGGTTTTTGAAGATTAAAGGATTTGAGCAAGATGAGAGAAATCAAAAACCAGACGCGGATGTGATTAAAGTCGAAACGACGAAGTTACATTGATTAATTTCAAGTAGATGTTTATTCGTCAAGATTGTAGTTAAGAAAATAAGAGGAGGTCAGGAACTGTGCAAACATAGGACTGAAGATTCATTTCAGGGGGAATTTATTGGAGATAATGCAAACCCAAATCATCAATCAAGGGGGAATTAATTGAAGACATCAAACAAGGGGGAATTTATTGGAGATAATGCTTGATTAAAGTTGCAGAATATTCAAACAAGGCTTTCATATTTGAAGATCAAGATTCGACAGTGACGTACAAGGGGGAAACTGTTAGTGCATATTCTTTGTGTCCGTCATTGTACGAATAGGCTAGATAGAGCGTGTGTTGAATATTGTATAGTTGAGAATTAGATACGAACACGTGACACTTTGGAGAGGACGAGAGCTTGTTCGTACGGATGAGAACTCATCCACACGGATGAGTCATCCGCTAAAAAAGAACTTCATGTTTATAAACAGGGAATCATGTGTTAGAGGTTGATAAGTTTTAGGGAAAGGATGGACAGACCTCAGATTTCTCTCCAACTTGTAAAATGATGTATGCTCTTTCGGTATTAATGGAAGCTTTCTACTCTTGATTTTTCTTACGAGATTTCTACCAAACTAGCTTTATCTTATCCAAACTTCCGTCTAGACTTGCCAGATCCGGAACTTTCAATGCAACTGTTGTGTTATGAACATGTTAGCAACGACTAACGGTATGAGTATGTGTTATGATATGATTGGGCATTAGCAATGACTAATGTATGATTGGACATTAGTAATGCCTAGCAGAACGAACGATGTTCGCGAGAGCTAAGGGTATGAGCGAACTTTAGCAACAGCTGCCATTATTGGCATGTTATAATAAAATGTCTTTTTGGCTTGTCAAGCATGTTATAGGTTAACGGACGTATAGGGACAACTAACGAAATGAAATGATGTTATGCTATGCTATTATATATCATGTTATGTTATGATATGTTATGGTATACTATGTTATGATGCATGATATAGTTTTAATGATTTTCGTAGAACCAGAACTTACTAAAGGTTGCTGACTTTTAGTATGTACAATAGGTCAACATGTATGTATGCTTGAGAGCTTTCGAAGACATCCATGGCACGAAAGTAAAGGCTACCCAACTTTTTAGACTGGTATCTGGATCATTTATGTTTATGCTTTTGAACAGTTATGTTTGTTTAAGGATATGAAATTGAGTTGAAAGTATGTTTGAATATTTTTCCGCTGCATTTGAATAAATTTTCTATTTTAAGATATGTATGCCAAAGATTAAATCCAACAGATGAGACCCCCTGGGTTTGGCGCGTTTCATCTGGCTCAGAAAATCCATATAAAAACTCGCTTGATCGAACCAAATACAATGGGTTAAGTGCGGAGTTGTAATTGGACTTTTTATTTTTCAGCACGTTGAATAGGTTCATTTGGTTAACGTGCAAACTCGCCTGATCGAACCAAATACAACTCATTTAGCTAATGTGTTTTGGCTTGGCTGGTTTAACTTACAAACTATTAAAGGGATTAGCACTATTAAACGAATGTGAAGAGGGGAGGGTGGTCCAACATGGTTATCATCACAATTCACAAGACATGATACCAAGATGGGCTTGGCGGGTGTTTTACGATCAAACTTTAAAATAAAAGTTTAGAGTGAATTTCAATGATTGTCCTTTATCTTCATACCCATTTTCAGGCGCTGTCCTTTATGTTCAAAATTGACGAGTTTTGTCCTTTATGTTTTCATATCATACACGTTTT
Organism: Helianthus tuberosus; assembly: GCA_030545235.1. Classification (NCBI taxonomy): domain Eukaryota; kingdom Viridiplantae; phylum Streptophyta; class Magnoliopsida; order Asterales; family Asteraceae; genus Helianthus; species Helianthus tuberosus. Next base: position 3,598 of record JARYGA010059337.1, on the reverse strand, counting down.
GTCCTCTAGGCCTAACCCAGTTAGTTTTTTCAGTTAAATTTAGTCATATGCTTTGTACATGAGAGCATTTTTGTCCATTCAAAGGTAAGTTCAACGGTAGATTTACAGCTCAAAGCTTCTGCAACCTTTGAATTGACAAAATGCCCTCATGTGCAAAGCACATGACCAAATTTAACTAAAAAAACTAACTGGGTTACGGCCTAAAGGACAAAACGTGTATGATATGAAAACATAAAGGACAAAACTCGTCAATTTTAAACATAAAGGACAACGCCTGAAAATAGGTCTAAAAATAAAGGACAATCCTTGAAATTCACTCTAAAAATTTATATTAAAGTGTTTTGTTTATTATAGTAAATAAAAGTACAATATGATAAGCTTTGCCACTCAGTAATATTATCAACTAATTCTTTTTGTTACTTATCCTCATGTCTTTATACAAGAGAGAAGATATTTGAGTTGAAGTTTTTTCCAGATTAAAAATGTTTTGTTAAGAATAGGGTATACAAACTTTCTGAAACTTTCTTTTGCTTAAGTAATATATTTGATAATAGTTGTAGCTCCGATTTCAAATAAGAAAACTAAAATAATTTATAATTAAATGACACCCTTTTATCTTTGAAATTGAAATACGATTGATGTTTAAGATTTATGCTTCATTTCCTGAAAATGACCGACGAGAGTTTTCTTTATAACTACAGATTATGACCAAGGAATAATAAACTTAAAAGAGTTGTTCTATATTGTATAGAGTTACATGTTACACTTACATACCAGGGGAACTATAGGAAGGTCAAGGGGTCATGTGACCTAAATTATTTTTTCTATCGCTATGTTTCGGGTTATATGTTCGGGTCAGTTATTCGATTTGGGTCGGGTCAAACAATAATAACATAAAATAAAACTAAATAATTTCCATTCATTCAAAGGAACCACATTAAAAAAACTAAATTTGAACCCTCAAGTTTCATTTATATAAAACTAGTTTCAGACTTTATTTAAACTCACTACAAGTTTAAAAACAATTATAAAAAATTACTAATAGTCCCATTCTTCACTTTTTTTAACTCAATACGAAAATATGTATGCATTTTTTGGACAATAAACTTGGTAGGGGCAGAGAATTTTTAGGCAAAATAATTGGCGGAGACCAACCTATATAATTTTTAAAATTTTAGATGAAAAATCAGAAAAATTACACTACTAACCGAAACATCGACGGGATAGGTACACCCCTTTGACTCTTAAAAGCTCCGCCCCTGGTCTTCCTAGCCGGTAGATTTTCGTTAATACAGGTATTTAACTTTACCCTGTTTTTCAAGTATCTCTCCCGGGTTGTTGTACGTAGATACAAGTAGAGCTGGTTATTAGACGATATCATGATAAAATTGAAGATGATTCATGAGTATTTTTGAATGATTAATAGGTTTTTTATTTTTTATTTTAATCAAACCTGCAAAAAACAACCTAATATCAAACAAAAATTGTTGTTAGTTATTTATTATTGTTATTTGTTGTTGTTATTATTATTATTATTATTATTATTGTTATTATTATTATTATTATTATTATTATTATTATGTTGATGATGATTCTTATTATTTTAAGCAATCTTGCGACGAGAAGAGCAAAAAGACATCGTTAGTTTTGAGCAAGATGAGTTTCTTAAAACATGCAACACTTTAACCACCCCCATGATAGCCGTCAAGCTAGCATTGTAGCATCACACATAAAAATCCAGATTTTCTATTTTAAATTTAATTGTATTACTTTATTTCGTTTGCGTTTTTGAATTTTTATAAGTTATTCGGATGTTTTTTTAACTATTTCTATAATTAAATAATACTTTTTCTTTGATACAACAAAGTTTTTGTTCAGAATTTTAACGCCACTTGTAATTAAAAAAAAAAAACTTCTGTGACGAACTTCTTGTTATAAAATATTGCTTCGCCTGTGCATTTACTTAAAAGAGTTTTTTTAAATTAAATATTTTTAAAACAAATATATAGTAATTATGAAGGAAAAAAGAGTAGCAACCAACTCTGGTGATAAATCAATAATAAGTTTGTTGCATGTGTGTTGTCCCCTTCTCTTGAATTAATTCCATATTGTTGTAGTCTCCACTGTTATATTCCATCTGGACCCCTTCTAGTTTGCTTCTTTTGCCTGCCACATGGATTTTAATGAGTACACTCGAAGTACATAAATAAATATGTTATGTAGTATCAAAGTTAAAGATTAGGTATGCGCGTTTTTCATTAACCTTATCTTCATAAGATGTTAGCTGTTTGCTTAACTTTTAATGGGGCATTTAATGGTTCAGACCACTTATTAGTTCAGCACTTAATGGTTTAGACTGTTTATTTCGCAAACAAATGTTTGAACGATTCAGACAGTTGCCTCTGCATGGTTAAGCATTATACTAAGTCTGAATTGTTAAGACCTTTAATCTGAAATGGTCATACATTTACATCTGAACGGTTAAACATTATACTAACTTATAATGGTTCAGACCTCTTACTGATTCAGCACTTAACCATTCAGATGTTGCTAAACAGTCCCTTAGCTATAATTTAAATTAAAAACTAGTATTAAACACCCCCCGCGTTGCGGCGCGGGGCGAGCACTAATGCCATACTACTGTCAGCGCCACCGACACTGAAGTTGCGGCGCGTTAATACGAAGAAATTAAACCGAAACGTAAAACACAGAATAAAATAACTAAGTTAATCTATGACTCATGCGTTATGATGAACCTGCGTCTATTTTTTCCCGTTTGACAGGTTCATCGTAATCTATATATAATATATATATATATCATTACCACTATACAAATCATAATGCATACATTACAACAACCATTGCATCAATAAGTTACAAATTATATTTATACAAGATTTTGGCTAAATTAATTACATTATTATAAATGATAACAATTTACAAATAAAACAACACAACTTTGAATGGATCAAACCGATTGAATATGGTAAGATAATGAAACCATTATTTGATTAGGGTACAACCACTTAAACACAATTTACAACCATACATGCATACAAAACATATTGAATTTGGTAAGGTAATGAAAGTATTATTTGATTAAGATATAACTATTTAAGCACAAATTACAACTAAACATACATACATGGTAAGGTAATGAAACTATTATTTGATTAAAGTACAACTACTTAAGCACAAATTACAACCAAAGATGCATACAAATGTTCCAAAATAATAGTATATAAATATTATTTGATTAATGTACAACTATTTAAACACAAATTACAACCAAAGATGCATACAAATGTTCCAAAATAATAGTATATAAATAACTGCATATAACCTTTTGATGCCTGGGTTGATCAAAACTCTGTTCTGGACATAGCAGGCAGTGTTTACAGCCTTTGCCCAGAAAGTTAATGGCAAACCTGAATCAGCAAGCATGGTTCTGGCAGCCTCAATTAGTGACCTGTTCTTTCTCTCAACAACCCCATTTTGCTCTGGTGTCCTTGGAATGCTGTACTGCCTTACAATTCCCTTTGACTCACAAAACTCATCCAACTCCCTATTTCTAAATTCTGTGCCATTGTCACTCCTA